>MJUU01057148.1:328694-346047 GCA_002080025.1 Modiolus philippinarum | reverse complement strand
ATTTATTTATACTTAAGACCCTTATAAATAAATATGTTGGAAAACTTAAAAAGAAATTGTATGTCTGTTTTGTGGACTTTAAAAAGGCATTTGACAGTGTTGACAGAAAAGCAGTTATACATAAAATGATTAGAAAGGGGATAGGTGGTAAATTTCTTGAATTAATTAGAAATATGTATTCAAATACTGAATTTTCATGTAAATCTGGTAACTACTATAGTGACCCATTTGTAGGGACCCTAGGGGTAAAAGAAGGGGACAGTTTGAGCCCAACCCTATTCAATATATTTATAGAAAATATCTCTTCTTGTTTTGAAAGAAATGCTGAAACACATCCAGCAACAATTGGCGAATTTAAGCTAAATCACCTATTGTATGCTGATGACTTGCTTTTAATTTCATTATCCCCTACTGGGCTTCAACACTGTATAGATGCCTTGCAATCATATTGTATTCAGTGGAATCTTGACATGAACACTGAGAAAACAAAAGTGATGATATTTTCTAAAAATCAAATATCACAAGAAAACCGACAATTCTATACTGGTACAAACTAAATTGATATAGTGAAAGAGTACAAATTGGTCTTTTTTACTTCAAATGGAACATTACATAAAGCGGTAGATAAGTTATCCGACAAGGACAGGGAACTCTTTTTGGTATGAGATCTTAAATTCCAAGTTCAAAAACTCTTGCCATTGGCAACTGGCTAAAATTATATGAATCAGTTATCTCCCCAATTATTACTTATGGTTCAGAGATCTGGATATCTGATTTTAAGATTGAAATGGAAAATTTAGATAACTTATCTTTTGAAAAACTACAAAATATGATAATGAAAAGCATTCTTGGTGTTCATGGTAAGACTTCAAACTTAGCTATACATGCAGATCTTGGATTGTATCCACTCTGTTTAAGAATAATTAAACTAATGTTCAATTATTGTGTTCGATTAGTAAATTTGCAACATAATGATAGTATGCAAAACATTTTACAGTCAGCCTATGAGGAAGATAAGACAATGGAGAATTTACATTTTCATTCATGGATAAAAGTTGTTTACCAATTGAAATTAACCTTTAACTTACAATCACTCGATATCACAACTGCAGAACTATAAAAAAAAAAATGAAACATTTTATTTAAATGAAATTAATATCCAGGTATCCCATATTATGGAAAGTGAATCAGGAAAACTTAGATTTTATAGTAAAATATATACTGGTTTTGAGTTACAAAAATATCTTTAGTATAATTTAAATAGAAAATTACGTTCAAACTTAACACAACTGAGACTAAGTGCTCACTCTCTAGCTATTGAAACAGGTAGATATAGCAGGCCTTTCATCCCGGCAGATCAAAGATTCTGCAAGTTTTGTAAAAATATGGTTGAAAACGAAATACATTTTTTACTGTACTGTGCTATCACTTATCAGGGAGAAATATGCTAATCTTTTTGAAAATAGAAAAATATTACCCGATGAAGAAGTAATTAAAATTATCTTAAATCCAAAAAGCCTACAAGAAGCTAAAAACATTTGTACATTTTTAAAAGAAATATTTTCAAGTAGGGAAACAGAGTTAAAAAACTTGTAGTTAGAATCTTCCTCAGATACTTAATAATGTTATACATATTAAACATACATGCATATGTCATACTTTATTACTCTGAATACTTTGTATTTTTGTTATTGTATTCTTTCTTTCTTTTTTACTTTGGATTACAAACCACATGTCATATATAAATTGTGCTTATGTCCAATAAAATAATTTAATTTGATTTGATTTGATAAATATTTTATAACGCCTTTTTTATCAGTAATGAAGAATGTTCCACAGTTTACCTTTTTAAATATGCTCATAAATGCAGAAAAGATTACAGAAAACGCCTACCATATCCGAAAACCACAGTCACATCCCGCATGAAAAACAAAAAAAAAATACATAAGACAAACATGGACAACGATAGGAACTTGGGATAGTCGGACACTTTCACTGGTGTTTCAATATCCGTACTGTTTCTCCATCTCCGTATCCATTAAACAAATACTAGAAATATGACCCGAAGGTGTCTGAGATTTTTTGTATGACACTTTCACTGGTGTTTGATTTTGTTTTCCCACCTCAACACCAAAAAAAGAAAAAACAAATACTGCAAATCACTGTCGAAACGTAATTGTTGACATAAGTGAATTTCTTCTCTTTTCCAGATGTCATGATGCATGGAGCACGCGTTGCAGTTCCCAAAGATTTAAGCATTAATGATGCTTTTAAGTTCTTATTGTGTCTTAAAAATGCAGTTTATGTTAATTCTATTGTTTTAAATTATATACTTTTCCATTCATGTAGGCTAAGAAGAACTTATTTTAATTATGAATAGAATAATTACAATAAACGTGTGTAGCTTGTCTTACAACCCCTGAAAATAATGGACTCCTTCGTAGCCCTGAAAAGATTGGATTACTTGGTCCGAGGTAGGAGTTTTTTCTAACTGTCTTTTTCACTGTTGACATTGCTTTATGACGTGTCAGATAGTGCTACTTTTATGAAGACATAGGTACAAACAGTATTTGACGAAAACACACCTTCAGAACAAAAAATGTACTTTCAGTCTGACTACAATGAAATAATACAATGGAAGCAATGAGACAAGTGTCTGTTAAGCTTAAATTTTATTCTTTGTCAGAACTATCTACTGAAATTTAGTGAAATAGGAATATGGGAAAAGTTCAACGTACATGTATTCATTTTAGAATTGAATGCATTATTTTGAAGTTTCATTGGGATATGAAAGGGTTGACCGAAGAACATTTTTAATGAAGCGCGGTAGCGATTCATGTTGAAAAATGTGCGCCCGGTCAACCCTTTCATAGTCCCTATGAAACTTCAAAATAATGCATTCAATTTTTATGATTACATTTTAAACCCGAAATATAAATAACAACTTTATTTACAGGGAAGTACATCATGTACATTGGGATTCTATTTTTACAAATTCATCAGCCGCGTGAACACGTGGTCAAATGTGTTTCATGGGAATTGCAATTTCACGCTGATATGGCACGTGATCGATGTTCACCTATCAAACTCCTCATGGAATTCAAATGAATATTCATGAAATGTAATTATATACAGATGGCTGTCGTTTCAACTTTAAAGACGTGGCCTGTATACTTTATCTTGTCAGTAGGCTTTTAAACTGTATGTAGATGCAATCGCCTTTTTATGTACCAAACCTAAGTCAGTTGCAGTATTTAATATCTTTTCTGCAACGATATATATTTTATAATGAAATTTCTCAAATCGAGTTCAATACATTTTTCTACATGTATGAATGCGAGGCTTTCTGGTTGTTTATGTATTTGAAAATTTATTAAATAAGATGCCCGAAATATCATACATGTAGTGTACCCATTTAAGTCAGTTTTTTAAACTCAAAAGGTTGCATTCTGATTAGACTTGGTTGGAAATATCGCGAGACTTATCCTTTTACTAGTGGATACCAAATGTTTTGACAATGGCACAGAAGTGTGAAAGCGGATGGAAATTAGAAAATTTAATGTACAGTTCAAAAACCACCTAATTTCCAACACATTCGATATTTGATGGTGCCACTTGTAGTTGTAAGCACTGTTCATTGACAAATTTAAGGTGCTCTTTAATATTTTTTTGTTGTTTAATTATATTGTGATAGAAATATGATGTCTGTGAACTGAAGTATGGATGATATATCATGAATAACACAAAATACTCCTAAACAGATTGCTGAAGCGGAAACCGTTGAGATTTGTAGTCCTGATGAGCGTTTATCAGCGTTATCTTAAAGTTCGGATTCATTTTAATTTACAACATTAGGGACCGACCATTTAACTTGAAAAGGGGGGGGGGCTAAGGTTTTTTTCTAAAAAATATTTTGGATCTGATTTTATGTGAAAAAAATATTTTGGCTGCCAAAATGATGAAATAAAATTTTCTGAATGAGGCTTTCTGTCCCAAAAAATAATGTTAATTTTGAAAAAAAATATTTTGTTGATACGCGTGCAAAAAATAAATATTTTCTGTCCAGAAAAAAAAACATAACCCCCCTTCAGGTTAAATGGTCCGTCCCTTAAGACAATCTTTAGATTTGCATCAATATGTTGTCAAAAGTATATTAAGAATATTTGCTCTATGAAACAGAAACTGAAATTACAGGTTTTGGTTAGTATTTTATCCTTTTTTCTGAACATGTCTTTGCTTTAACCTGACCTGACTTCACACGATAACATATAAACCAATCACGTTGCTTTAAAACACGGGCTTTATTCCTGGTTTAATATGGAATACGATAAATCATGATTCATATTACTACCATCAGCTTATATGTTCCCACCTAAGAAAAATCTTGCAAACCCAAAACATGTTCGTTTAATTACCTTTTTAATTCAATGTGTGATGAATATCATATTGTGAGAAACGAATTAATTAAAATCTTTCCTTGCAGTAAACAACTTAATATTGAAAAGGGTCAACAACCAAAATATTTTCATCGTAAATACGAAAAAATATCATTTAATTTAAAAATAATACAACGCTTTGGCCAAAATTGCCCATCTAAAAAAGTCAGCACAATTGTTCTGTGCTGAACAACCTCGAAATAACGTCGCTGTAAAAACTATAGATATCTGGCAGATGATATGCCTTTCATATATAAGATTCAAAGTATGATACTAATTTGGGTATAAATAAACAAAGAGATGAAACATAATAACACAGTTTTGACCTCCTTTTTACAATAAAGCAAATGGTCTCTCAACCATTTAAGAATTTTTGGATTGTTCTCTTAACAACAGGCTAACGTAATATTATATATTAAGCGTTGGAATCAACCTAGATAGTCAATAAGAAAAACCTTACTCATTTGGTATTAAAATTTACATTAACTGATTTTAAACAGAATATTAAAAATGAAATCTTTAACCTCCAAATAATATTTCACTTTTTGCTGTCCTTCCTTCGAAAGCATCTGATATCCCTCAGATTTTACCAGATTTCGCCATTTTTAAGCAAGATGAATGTAAATAAACTACTGAAAAAAAAAGAAAAGAAAAGAAAACAGAATGTCTGACTTAAAATATTTTTTTTATTATTTTATTTATTAAACAGCTTTGGTTTCCGATGATTTTGACTGAAATATAGATCCAGTTATGTTTGACAATATCTGTCTTTTTAGAGACTTGGATCTGTACATGCTTTGTTTAACATCTGACGAAAGTAACTTAAACGGGAGAAAGTTTCTTATTTTTTCTCTTTGAGTAAAAGCTTTTATTTGGTGTCTTGATTTTTTATTTTAAATTTAATATTATTACTGAATTTACTCTCATCATAGACGGATGCTTTTCTTGAACTGGTTTTCAAATCTGCTGATGTGAAAAATCCATAAATATCGTGGTAAAAGTATGGTCGGCATTTTAGGTAATTTGTTCAATGCAATATAAAATATTACACTTTTAAAAATGAGCATGTATAAGTGACATACTGTACTGTCTGATGCACATGACGGGGACTCTATTAGGTTAAAGCTTTGCTGACGCATTATTTTTTGTGTGTGTGTGTGTTATCCAGTCATACAAAATATTTTGTGTAACAGTAAAAGATTTTTTTTGTGTGCAAATTACAAAAAAGAAAAAAAATATAGATCGTGCACACTTATGGCATAAACTTGCTAAATATGAAAGCATAAAAGGGAATCTTTTCAGCTTTTTTATGTATAATTGAGAAAGAACATACATTCGTTTCAAAAGTTTTTCGAGTTAGAATTCAGCGGTAATGCAAGATTAAGTTCTTTCGCCAATTTTATTTTCAATATATGCGTAGGATTTTGAACTTCATTTTATGTTCAATGGTAATTGTCCGGTTGAATTCCCAAATTGAATTTGTTTGTATTAATGTATGCTGATGACATGATATTGTTGGCTGAGACACAAGAACATAAAATGAATACGCATAACACATTGTGTGTTTAAACAGAAAAAAAATGGGTCAGTTAAAGTCAAGAAAACTACAATTATTGCTTTTCGTTTAGGTAGAAGAGTTACATCACATAAAGAATAGCTTTTTATTGGTAATAAACTACAAATTGTTGGGATATTGTGTTACGTTCCTTTGGAGTATGGTCAAATTATAACCATGTCAGGATCATTGCGGTCGACATTTTTTCCGATGATTTCAACCTTTTTTGTCATTTTGTCTCATAAAATTCGGCTGTTGACAACTCTTTTGTTAATACCCCTATATAAATTTGTATTTTTTCAAAACTCAAAAGCATTGTGCAGAGCTAAACATTAAAGCCATGTCTTGCTAATTAAAATCTTGTTCCTAATATCTTCGTCAGTGATGAATACTATTTTTTTATTTGAATACTAAAGTAATTACTAAAGTTTTTTTTTAATTTTACCTTGTACAGATTGAGTGTTAGAGAAGTAACACATACATGTACCATGGTTCTCAATTGGTTTTGTCTCAGGATGAAGAAAATGACAATAACCAATCAGTAACCTGAAATATCTTTCAAAACACATGCCTCACTTACCGTGTGACGGGTGTTGTATACCGAAGAGCTGCTGTCACTATGTTTTCTAGAGTTTTCACTGTTAGTGTTTTAGTTGTTTGTGTTGCATATGTAGTGTTTGCATGTTCTTTGGGCATGAAGTGTCTTTGGTCTTTCGTCATCTGGTGTTCTTGCCTTATCTCTGGACTATTATTTGTGTAATCTGGTGCATTCTAGTGCCGTTGTTTTTTAATATATTTACCATGCTGGATTTATTTGACACTTATTTTTAAGTATTGTGATGTATGGTTTTGAAATAGTTATTGCCCATACAGTACCTACGCAAGAAAAGGCACATAGAGATTTTTGTAAACTGTATTTTTGTGTCAAGAAATCAACATAAATTACCATGATATATTACGAATTGGGTAAAAATATGAACATAATTTTAGAATCTACTAATATTCTGGTATGAATATTTGTTTATATTAATCATGTAACAAGCAGTTGCTAGAAACCATTTTGAGATATAAGACATATTACTAAATGTATTAGAAAGATACTTAATTAAACAGATATGAATTATACGTGGGAAAGTCTATTTGATTTAAAAATCGATCCCAATTATAAAAAACGACATTTGAATGATCAAGCTAAACAAGAACGTCTTTTAGTTTATTTAGCTTTTGCTGTTGAACTTTAGTTTAATGTCTGGTGAAATTGCTCTTGTTGACAACACAAAAAACTGTGTAATCTAAGAAAGTATTTATTTTTTTAATATATATAAATTTCTTAAGAATTAGAAAGAATGTATAATACTATAGATACATGTTTAGATTAACCAGTAGAGTCTCGGTAAATAGTTAAGTACACAAGTTGCGTAAAAACAGCAAATTTTTGTTACTTTGTACACGTACATGTAGCCATAATTTTAATTTTGTATGTCATTACTGTATAAATATCTTGCAAGTGTTTATTGAACTGATATTCTGTTAATTTTTAAGTTTATTGTAGACTAAATTGAAATTAATTACTATGCAAACAAATTTCAAACAAAATCTACCAGTGCAGCAAAGAAGGGTGAAATAAACGTGTGTCATGAAGTACATTTTATAATGAAACATAAATGTGGCAGAACATAGTTTAACATGGGACCCTATTGGAAAAGCATATATTTGCTATCCCCTCTGAAGTTACTGAAGCAAATTGAACCAGACTTTACAAGAATGATGTATGGAAGGTCCTTAATGTAGATTGCCGAAATTAAAAACATGGCCGCCATTTGTATTTTTTATACATATACGTGCCGTTTGTGCCCAGATTCGTAAGTTGTATTTGACCTGTGCATACTCCCTTATATGCTGTAAAGAGTGGTAACGAAACGGTACGTCTCGTTTTCAAAACATAAAATTTTGTCAATAACTCACATATAATTCAAAAGTAAAATCAGCCCACTGTTAAAAAGTATTAAAGACATTGACTTTTTATATGGTCATTGTTCTTGGCAAATCGCGACTCAATGCAATAGAATCAGACTATGTTATGAGACACAATTCTCTTTTGTATTAATATAAATAATAAAACACCGAAGTTACTGTGAATTTAGTTTCTGCTATAAAACAACGGTAGAAGAATACCAAAGGAACAAGGAGTGGTTATTAACAAAAATCGAAATCCCAAGACATTGCCAAAACGAGAACACAGAAAACAATGACGTTAGACAGCTACAAACACAGCAATAAAAACACACCAGTCAAAACTAAGGAACCCAGGGTGTGAAGCTGAAAGTTACATCAGGTGCTCCGAAAGGGTTAGCAGGTCCTGCTCTGTTAACAGCACCTGTCACTCTGTAAGTGAGTTAATATGGGGAAAAAGTCATAATCGGAAAAGTCATACTCGGGAAGACCCGACACTGACACGTCATATCTTTCAATGGTGGACGAAATAAACATAGGAAGAACAAATCCTTGGGACAATGTTTTTGCTCCGATAAAAAAAAAATCACTCTACACACTACATGCTCAAAAGTAAAGAATCAACAATAAAATGTATACTCCATGTACACTCCATAGGCTGAAGAGGTTTATTTAATGCTGCAAAGAAAGGAAAAATTTATAAATAGATGAAAAAAATCAAATCAATCTAACTTAAATTGATCTAAAACATCACATTTGAATTCAGTTCCATGACCCTTTGACATCATGTCTACGTGTCGAAAAATTAAACTTACAGTATCTAATATTTTTTATACATTAAATTGAAACAGAAATTTCATTGCCATCTATTCAGGTTTACTGAATTAATGCTTTTATTGTGTAGTGGTATCGGAGGCCCCTCGAGTTATCGCTCCCTTGTTTTGTTGTATTGGCGCTCAGCCCGGATCCATAGACGCTGGTAATATTTCGCTTGCTTCTCCTCATATTGAATGACACCTCAAATGAAAGAAAACCAATACTTGTTAAGGGCAATGCAATGTCAATGAAACCAACACCCCCCCCCCTTTTCAGCGAGGAAAAGGTGGAAGGAATATTTAGAAATGATTATTGCGGCATCAATTTCAGAATTTACTGGACCATAGTGTTCTTTAGTGAACCTCTATTTCGTATTAATTTGTTGACCTCTGTTTCCCAGGGTCAACTATTCGTTATTGTACATGATCGATTGAATTTTCTTGCAATTTATTTGAATATTGAACGTTTGTATTGTGCTAGCTACAAGCATTGACGTAGAATTTACTCCACATTTGCATGTCACAAGACTGACGAAGCGCTAAAACTATCCCAAGATCGGAAAATCCCTGGCAAACCTAATAAATTTTTAATCACTTTTTTATGAAAGATGTGTAATAACATAATATGATATTGAGAGAAAAGAATTAATTAAAATCGTTCCGAACAGTAAACAACTGTACAATGAAAACGATACAAATGTGATAAGTATTCATAAATAAGGGAAAAAGTTATTGAATTTTAATATATTGCTGACGGTTAGGCCAAAATTTCCCATTAAAAGAAATCCTTCTAAATAACATGAAAAAAGCTGGTTTGTTTTCTCAATGAGGCACTGACCATTCAAATTTCAAGCAACAGCCAAACGTAATATAATTGACAAATAAAAAAAGGGGGTAACCTAGATAGCCAATATCCAAACCTTAATTATTTGGAATTATGATTTTACATCTGTTGACTTTCCTCAAGAAAGAAACCTCAATAATTGGAAAGAACTTTTTACTATTATAGTTTGTTCGGTGAAATACCTTGTTGATTCAATACGAAAAAAAGATGTGAAAATAGAAAAAATAACAAATCAGTATTTTCTAAGACCTTAACCCAAAAAATGTCAAAGATTTTTTAAATTTTACATCGTCTGGAAAAAATGGTAAATGTTAAATACAAAACCGTAATAAAGTGTCAATAAGTGCGTCGAACAATTTTTGACTGTTTTCATTTCAGGGGAAAATATGTTGAACTATTCTTCTGGAGCACCTGACTTTCTCTAGATTTCGCTATTTTGTAGCTAGATAAGAACTTAAAGAAATTGCAGCATACATTAAAAAATAGCAAAATACCGAAGTTAAAGTAAATTTAAATTCCGTTTTATAAAAATCGGTTTCGACAACTTATGTCTAATCAGTGCATATAGAACCGAAACATTTAGAAATTCACTAACCTGGAAACGTTTAAAAGCAACAGAGAATAAATGACCAAAAAGATCTAAATATAAAAGCCAAAATTCAGCTAAGGGCAGAGCTATGCATGAGGGTAAGGGCAGAGCTATGCATGAGGGAGATACTACTTAGTTTTAAACAAAATTTGTAAAATTTAGATAACGCAAGTTTAATCAAAATATATTTTCGGATCAGCACCGAAATACTGACTACAGGATTTGTGAATACCCTCAGGAACTGACAGTCCACCAGCAGGGGCATCGGCCCAGTGGTAATTAGTAACAAAATACCGAAATTACTGTTTTTCTTAATTCTGCATCTGTGCGTTACATATGTCTCATCAGCCGATAAAACATAGTTGACCGCCCGTGTAAAAAAAATATTCTATTTATTATATCGCATTGTTGAAATTTAAAAAAGACAAAACGCGTAATAATCATGACAAATTAAATCGTATGAAACGATAATACAAAGACTATGAACGAAAACGTTACGGTCTTCATAAGCAAAGGCAAAGTAATATCATAGGAAATAACGCATAGATAACCAAAAAATGTTTTACGTACATTGTAAAAGTACAAAAAAGAGAAAAACAGAAACTCGTAAATATTTTTGGATATTTCATTTACTTAACAGCTTTTATTACCGATAAACCTGACCGAAATGAAAATAAAAAAAAAACGTCGGACAATGACTGTGTACTTGAAGAATTGACTCTGCCGAAATTGCTAAACAAACTGGGCTGAAGAAAAACAACGGTCCAGATGTATTTAAAAATCTTAGACACCCTCGTAAAAGATTTCTAGCGTTTCGGACTCAGCAAGCTTCGTCCGAGTACTTGAAATCTTAATCTTGGGTGTCTGAGATTTTTCTGTCTGATCTTCGCCCTGGTGTTAGATTCTTATAATCCATTGTTGAAAATCTAATTAATTGATAAGGACTCAAGAAGTAAAAGTACACTACTACTTAGGAAAGGCATTGTCGTTGCCGAAATAAATTTTTTGATTGATATTTGAAATTGTCATGACAACACAAATGAACTAATTGAAACTGTACTGTTGTGACCTGATTATTCAGCAAATAGTTTTGGCTAGGAGAAAGTCAGGTGTAACATAACTCGGAACACCTCATTACTAATATTTATGTGATAACTCTTGTAAAATCTAGAGAATTTCGAATGAGGGGAATATGATATCAGCAGGAGATACGACGTTTATTTCACAGTCAGTTATGACGGTCTTGGCCAATGAAAAGTCTTTATTAGTTAAGTTATATTTATCTAGTGGAATAAAAGGCTTCAATTCATCTGTTCCTGGCTGAAACTTGATTTGTTTTCAAGGCGGATAATTTAAGAGGTAAAAATGTATATTTCAGTAATTTATGTTTTTGTAATGAAGCCTGAAGAGATGGAAGACAGTCGAATAGACTTTTTAGATTGTCTTAACTGATAATTTTGAAAACATCAGACACGATATTAAAGGGTGTGGATAAAAGGTCTCTAAAAATACATGATTAAACCAACCAATTGAACACTTTTTTGCTGTTCTTCATCTTAAAGTCTGAACAGTCACATCATCATATGGTATCATACAGTCAATCTGACTGCATGAATTAGTCAAATAAAACTATGCTGTAAAACTTATCATATTTTAAAGGGAATAAAAAAAAACTATCTTTTACTTTTGTTGTTGACACATGTGAGTAAATATATTCTGTTAAGTACAAAAATAGGTTTTTTTAATTCATTTAAGGTAGCACAACAGTCTTCTGAAGAAAATTTTTGGTCCCTGCCTTTGAAAGCCTGTAACTTTGTTATTAATAAAGATAAAATTACAAACGAGGTATCAAATTAAAGGAAAATGATTAAATTGATTCTTAATGCTCATTTCAAGAGTATCCCTTTTAAGTATCAATGTCTAATTTACCATATTTGACAAAATTTCAATTTTTGAGGTTATATATTTAAAATGAAAATAACTTTTACATCTTTACAGACATCTGAATTATGTTTGCTTTATCTGAAAGATCCATTAAAATACAACAAAACCGTGTTCTTCAGAAGACTGTTGTGCTACCTTAAATGTGACATTATTCAGTAAGTTGACGGTATCTAGTGTCTATCAGATATAACGTCATATCTTTTCATTGTACTGTAAATGTTTTTTTTATTTGGTTACCTATTTTCAATTTAAATTTTGTGTTTTGGCTGGTATTTTTCATATTTATTTATGTATTTATTTATTTCTGTTTTTTGTTTCTCGATTCATTATGATTTACTAAACAAGGCTTTGTCCTGCTTTAGGCCAAGGTTCGACCCAACTTTCCGTTCCACAATCAATTACATATTTTGACTTTATTTTCCATAAGCGTTGGATGTAACATTTTAAATTTATTTATCTCGCTGAAACCTTCGAGACACCGCACACACTACCAATGTAATATCCGTTTCTCCTGAGAGATAAATTCCAACTGCTTATCCCCACTTATCAGCAAATGTTTTTTTTTCTTAAAAAAAAGGTAAACAAACCTTCAATTACTACGGCTTGGGTTATGAACTATCTTACTTTGCCAAAGACCACACAAATTCAACAAATTCACTGAGTTTCACATTGCTAACATTCTAGAATTTTTGATCATCTATATAACGTAATTCTACTTTTTTAGCTCACCTGGCTATGCAAGGGTGAGCTATTGCCATCACTTCGTGTCCGGCGACCGTCGTCCGTCTGTCCGTCGTAACTTTTCATTCAAAGATCTTCTCCTCTAAAACCACTGGGCCAATTTGGACCAAACTTGGTCACAATAGTCCTTGGGTGGTCCCCTTAAAACTGTAATCGGTATGTCCGTACCTAATCCAAGATGGCCGCCAGCGGGGAACATGGTTTTAACGTTGGACCCTATGGAAACTACATTCAAAGATGCTCTTCTCATAAACTACCTGTCTAATTATAATCAAACTTAGTCACAATGATCCTTAGATGATCCCTTCTAAAAAAAGGTATCCGGCAAGTCCGTACTTAAACCAAGATGGCCGCCAGTGGGGAACATAGTTTTAGCATTGGACCCTATGGGAAAAACATTCAAAGATTTTCTTCTCAGAAACTACATGTCCAATTATAACCAAACTTAGACCCAATGGCCCTAGGGTGGTCTCTTCAAAAAAAGGTATCCATACTTAATCTAAGATGACCACCAGCGGGGAACATAGTTTTAACATTGGACTCTATGGAAATTACATTCAAAGATCTTCTTCTCAGAAGCTACCAGTCCAATTATAACCAAACTTAGTCACAATGGTCCTTAGAAGGTCTCTTTCAAAAAAGGTATCCGGCAAGTCCGTACCTAATCCAAGATGGCCGCCAGAGGGGAACATAGTTTTAACATTGAACCCTTTGGAAATTACATTGAAAGATCTTCTTCTCAGAAACTACCAGTCAAATTATAACCAAACTTAGTCACAATAGTCCTGAGATGGTCCCTTCCAAAAATGTATCCGGCAAGTTTGTACCTAATCCAAGATGGCCGCCAGCGGGGAACATAGTTTTAACATTGGACACTATGGGAAAGACATTCAAGATCTTCTGCTCGGAAACTACCAGTCCAATTATAAGCAAACTTAGTCACAACTGTCCTTAGATGGTCCTTCCCCAAAAAGGTATCAAGCACGTCCGTACCTCATCCAAGATGGCCGCCAGCGGGCACAAAGTTTTAACATTGAACCCTATGGAAAAGACGTTCAAAGATTTTCTTCTCGGAAACTACAAGTCCAATTATAACCAAACTTAAATGGCCGCCAGCGGGGAACATAGTTTTAACATTGGACCCTATAATATACATTCAAAGATCTTCCTCTCAGAAACTTCTGGTCCAATTAGAACCAAACTAAGCCACAGTGGTCCTTAGGAGGTCCCATCCCAAAGAATGTATCTGGCAGGTCCCTACCTCATCCAAGATGGCCACCATCTGGAACATAGTTTTTACATTGGCCCTTTTGATTTTAAGGGGAACCTCTGCCCAAATTTTTGAATTTTTATTTAAATGTGGTCTGAATGTTTCAATTTCAGTATTATGTATTACCTTGATTATAAGGGGAACCCCTGCCCAATTTTGTTTTTGAATGTTGTTCTGTTATTGGTTGTAATGGATGGTGGATCTTTCAGTTGCCATGGAAACCAAACAAGAATACTATAATTTAAGAAAAAAAGGTGAGCGATATAGACTTTTGAGAGCCTCTTGTTTCGCGAGTACTTTTGCGGATTTCTGCCTGCATAAAGGTTAGCGAGTACTTAATTTCGCGGTATCGTCATTAGACTTAGACTTTTGCTTTATATTACTAATTTCGCATATTTATACGTATTCGCAGGGTATTAATTTTCGCAGAAAAGTGTTGACCGCGAAATTCGTGAAAATAAGTACACCGCGAAAATAAGTACAATTACAGTACTTGTCAATGTTGTTGGGTTGATATATATTCGAGCAAA
The DNA here is from genome assembly GCA_002080025.1 of Modiolus philippinarum. NCBI lineage: Eukaryota > Metazoa > Mollusca > Bivalvia > Mytilida > Modiolidae > Modiolus > Modiolus philippinarum. The sequence goes on along the minus strand of MJUU01057148.1, from coordinate 331,370 downwards.
CAAACGATATTTAAATGAGTGTCAGTTGTGCATTTTACTTTCAATGCGGTTTGTATTTTTTTTAAGAAGACAATTCTTACAAAAAGAAAAGCTTATTGCTTAGTGTTTTAATCTGACCTTTCGATAGATGATGTTTTTGTTTGTTTGTTTGTTTGTGTGTTTTTTTCCACGCAATAATCAGTGTGTAAATGAGTACTTATATATCATATATCACAGCAAACTTGTAACTAAAGACACCATAGAGTATTCTAAAAGATACATATTTAGGTATGCTTCCCAAAATTGACATAGATGGACGACATAAGGCTTTAATTTGTGAATATCGTGCTGTTTTTGTTTTTCCTTCAATTTCTAATTTTCCAATTCATACACAAAATGTAGTGATAAGATTCCGCATACGGAATATATATTTCTCAGCTTGTGCGATGTATGAAATAAATCCTCCAGAAACGAGAGCTGTACAGACAGAATTCTTCTAACCAGAAAACCACTCCATTAAAATAAGAGAACAAAGGCTTGGTATAAACTCTTAGTAATTTCCATGGTCGTAATAACAAAATACCGAAGTTATTTTGTAATTTAGCAATGTAACAGTTCCGCAGCTTGCAACTTAATATCTAGATCTTCCTACATATAGATTCGAAGGTATTACTACTTTCTCTCGAAATTTTACTTTGGGACTAATCATTTTTTTCATTACGGATAATGAATACATAAAAGGAGACCAGTAAAAGTACCGGTCTCGCTCCTTTGATTTTGATTTGGCCATTTCCGCTTAGTTTCTCATGGTTGCATTTTTAGTGCATTTTGAAGCTTGAAAGTCGGTTCATGCATTCTTGATCTTGACAAGAGTAATGAACTAAGTGAAAGGAACAATATATATATATAAATATCTTTACTGTCATTTGAAAAGGGTAGTGTTTCTAATACCCGAAAGCGATAATTTTGTTACTGACACCTTTGTAGTAGAGGAAAAACAGATGTCGGATATTTTAAGACTTTCCCCTTAATCTTGGAATTTGTTTGTTTTGGTTTATTGAACTCTCGGGGAAATGTACCTGCAGGAAATGAAACTTTTGCTTGTGTCATCACTTATATTAACAATGTCGGGTCCGCGCAAGACACCCTGTGGATCGTCTGGTGAACCATTAAAATCACAACAACTAATTATTGTTTATTTCTGTCAGGTTCTTTTCATATTAAGTTGTATTTGAAATCACCTGAAACGAATTAAGATGACATCTATCAATAGTAATAACCTAGATTGATATAATACTCCTTTGTGAAATTGTATAATTAGACTTTATGTAAATTCCCTGTGTTTTGATTGGTTAAAAAGTATTTTCCAGTTTGGTCTAACACAAGGAATTTTTGAAGCATGAAGAATGTAACCCTTTTCTAACCGATGCGTAAGCAATGTTACCCTGTAACATTGTTCATGCATCTGTTAGCAGAGGGTAACATTGTTCATGGTTAAATGATTCTCAATGCAAAACATTCAGTATAATCAAATAAATAACATATAGCTGAAAGGGTGATAGAGCAGATTATCCCGACGGCCGTAGGTATTTTTTAGTCTGTGTTCAATGTAAACTATATAATCCCTTATCTAAACAATTTCACAAAATCAGATGCATGTAACTGTTAATCTTTACACACGGGGCTGCAAATGTTAAACCTGAATGAAGTGTGAAAATACAGTGGATCTGATCAACTGTGCAATAAAAATTGCGCAGAAGGACATTTCCGAAAAAAAACAGTGGGAATTTCCGAAATTATCTTCCTTTTCAAAAAAACTTTTGTTCCCTTGTCCGAAATAAAATTAGAACTTTTTGAAAAATTATTACATTCACCTCTTCTCCAGCAAGGTAAATCATATTGAAGCATCTTGTTCATCAAGGGGTAGTGCTTCTGAGCAAAGAAATGCATACTATGTTTCCTCACCGTTCATTGAAGATCTTATGGTGGCTTTGAGTTGTTATTGCTCCCCGTAGGGTCGTTGTCTCTTTAACACATTCCCCGTTTCCCTTCTTTTTCTTATATTATCATAAGATAAAATCGTGAAGAATAAGGAGCGGTAACCCACACTGCAAGCGAAAGGGTATGCATGATGACAAATTATGTTAAGTTTAAATACAGTGTATCTGCTACTCTTTCTTCTACAGAACTGTCATCCTTGTATCTCCCTCACGCAAAGCTCTGTCCTTAGCTAATTTTGACTTTACATTTAGATCATATTGGTTATTTGTTCTCTATCAGTTTTTAAACATCTTTGAGTTTATGGTCTTCCAAACGTTTAGATTTTACTGCACTGATGAGACATAAGTTGTCGAAATGCGCATATGCAGAAAGTAAATTCACAGTAACTTCGGTATTTAGTTATTTGTTACCACTGGGTCGATGCCACTGCTGGTGGACTGTTAGTCCCCGAGGGTATTCACCAGCCCAGTAGTCAGTACTTCGGTGCTGACCCGAAAGCCGATTATTTTTGGAACCTAACAATATCTAAATTTTTGTAAATTTTATTAAAAACTAAGGAGTATCTCCCTCACGCAAAGCTCTGTCCTTAGCTAATTTTGACTTTACATTTAGATCATATTGGTTATTTGTTCTCTATCAGTTTTAAACATCTTTGAGTTTATGGTCTTCCAAACGTTTAGATTTTATCTGCACTGA
>MJUU01057148.1:297840-311889 GCA_002080025.1 Modiolus philippinarum | reverse complement strand
GACAAGGACGACGACAGCACCATACCATTATACAACCACAAAACTTTTTGCAGTCGTATAAAAACGCACAAAGTCGGCAAACAGGAAGTTGACATTCAATATGGCTGAAAAAGGGGGGGGGGGCGCAGTATAGGGCCCCATACTGAAGCTCCATACAAAATATCAAGTGGCTGTGATATGCAGTTGCAGAGAAAAATGTGATGGAAAGACAGATGGACTGAAAGAGGTAAAACAGTATACCCCCCTCCTTTGGAGCGGGGGTATAATATTTAGACCAGGTAAACAACATATCCTCAAAGTTAAGTTGGAATCAGACTTAAAGTTTTGAAGGAGTTGCAGATTGAAAACAGACAGATGCTGCTGGACAACAGACAACACATGATGACGAATAATTATCCCTATGTGTTGTGCCTGCTTACAAAAAGTGACAAAAATATTGGGGTACCGGCTTAATATCTGTCATGTAAAAACAAACAATTTAGGTTGAAATGATATGAAAAATTAGCGAATTTTAACAAAATATTAATTTATTTTAGTTACGTCAGATAGAATTTAAAAAATTTTATTTGTATGGACAAAAATGTGGGTCACATAAATTTTTGAAGAAATGGCAAAAAAATCGATTTTTCCCCCATCCTTTCTATATAAATTCTCACCCCAATAGGAAAGGCATTTGCTGGAAAAGGTTCAGGTTCAACATTATGCATGGTTACCAAATCAAATTTTTATATTTGATCAAATTTAACTATTAATTAGTAGTAAGTCTTCCATGGAAGACATGTGTTGCCTGCATAACTACACAAAAAATATTCTAAGTTCTGTCAAACAAGAAGTGGGCCAAACTCTGTTACACTGTATAGGTCCCCATACTGATACTCCATGCCAAATCGCAGAAGGCTCGATTACATGATATTTTGAAAAATGCAACAGAAATTTTTTTGTGCCGCCAACGACAACGCTGATGACAACGCAAGACAATGGATATTGATCCCTATATGTTGCCACTGCACAGGGACACAATAAGACACCTAAAATCATTTTCCCAACATTCCCATGGTGAACGCAATTTTGTCAGATGTGCAAGAATGGTGCACAGTTTTAAACCCTCATACTACCTTAATTTGAAGGGTTTGCCTACAATTTTGCCAGTTCATGCTTACTAACTATTGATTTGATGTTTGATAATGCAAGTGAAAATTTTGGTTGTTGAAAATTTTGCATTTCAACACTAACAAATATACATAATGATGTAGGCAAGACCATGTAGAATATCATGTGCCAGCATTTAGATATGAAAGATGGTTGGTTATCTTTTTATTGTGATGCCAGGCCATGATTAATAATATTTTTGTTCACCCTTCTCCGTTATCATTTTAAGGAGGATAGAAGATAGAGAAAATATTTTATTTTAATGATATTCTTATTTTTCATATTGTTCTTGAAAATTTTTGTTGCTTATGCTCCTATAAATAACAAAAAATCAACAAATGTAATCAACAATTACAGAGTTCGCCTCACTATGGCACATTGTCACAGTAACCCAATTTTGCCTGGATGTTAACCATCAGAGTTGCATGCATATGCAAGGTTATATGATGATCCTGCCATGTATAGTGACTGAAGTCTGAATTCATCTGAAAACTTGAACATAAATCACTCATGCGTAAAATATAGGTCAAAGTGACCTAATTTGCATGGATGCTGACCTACCATCAGAGATGCATGCATATGTAAGGTTACATTATCCTATAAACATGTATAGTGACCAAGATCTAAAGTCTTCCAAAAACTTGAATGTAAATCCATAAAGCGTAAAGTATAGGTCAAAGTGACCTAATTTTACCTGGATGCTAACCTACCATCAGAGTTGCATACATATGCAAGGTTATATGATCCTACCATGTATAGTAACGGAGATCTGAACTTGTCTGAAAACTTGAATGTAAATCAATCAATCATAAATTATACATGTAGGTCATAGTGACTTGATTTTACCTGGATGCTGACTTATCAGAGATGCAAGAATATGCAAGGTTAGATGATCCTATCATGTATAATCACTGAGATATGGACTGTGATGTAATTTGAATGGAAGCCAATCAAGCAGAAAAAATCTAAATGGCACTAGGGGGCACAAGCCGACTTGCAATCTCAAATATTATGTGACCAAGTTAATGTGGAGACCAAAATATTTCTAAAATTGTCTATTATCTTTCCTATCTAATAACCAAAATTCTAAGAGTTCAAAAAGGTCAAGTTTCATGTCTTGACATTTCAATATATCAATATTGCGATCTCAACTTTGAACTGATGACAATTTCAATCAATACAGGTTTTTAAAATATCTGACAGCAAAGAAAATACTAAAACTTCTTTGAATCATATGTTGCTATCAGTCACCATGGCCTTAACCTTTAACCTACTTCTTCCAAAATACTGTTCCTCTCTTTTTTGTCTTAAGTTTCAATTGAATTGAATGTAAATGTTTTGAGTTATTGGTCAGAAACAAAATTTTTCTTAAATTTTCTATTCATTTTCAATCCTTGTGACCTTAACCTTTGGCCATCTTTCCCAAAAAAATCAATAGGGTTCTTCCCCTAATGGTATCCCATAATATGTCAAAGTTTGATTTGAATTAAGTTATCTCCTGGAAACTAAATTTTTCTAAAATTTCAAACTATATAATTTGGTCACTGTGACCTTGAACTTTGACCTTTTTTTTTTTTAAACAACCATAGGGTTCCTCCCCTCCTGGTATCCAACAACATATCGAAATTTCATTTCAACTGGATGTAAAATTTTTCAAGTGATCATCCATAAACCAATTTTTTTCTGACATTTTCAGTCTATTTTCGGTCACTGTGACCTTGATCTTTATCATGATTTCTCCAAAATCGATAGGGTCCTCCCCTCAAAGTAACCAACAATATATCTAAGTTTTATGTCTATTGGTTGTAAACTTTTCTAGTTATCATCTGGAAACTGAATTTTTCTGAAAATTTCAGTCTAATATTTGTCCCTGTGACCTTGACCTTAACATTTGACCTTCTTACTTCAAAAACAATAGGTTTCCTCATCTCCTGGTACCCAACAATATATCCAAGTTTAATTTTAATTGGATGTAAATTTTTTGAGTTATCATCTGGAAACCAAATTTTTCTAAAATTTTCAATCTATTTTCGGCCACTGTGACCGTGATCTTTGAATTATTGTCTCCAAAATCAATAGGCTTCCTCCACTTTTAGTATCCAACAATATATCAAAGTTTCATCTCAATTGGATATAAACTTTTTGAGTTATCATCCAGAAACCAAATTTTTCTGAAATTTTCATTCTATTTTGGGTCAAAGTGACCTTGACCTTTTACTTACTTTCTCCAAAATCAATAGGGTTTCTCCCCTGCTGGTACCAAACAATATTTCCAAGTTTCACTTCAATTGGATGTAAACTTTTTAGTTATCATCCAGAAACGAATGTTTGACGCTTGACTGCCCACCTGCCCGCAACACCAAACCAATAGCCGAGTTGAACTTTGTGGCAATTTGGCTAAAAATAGGTCAGAGAGATCCAATTTTCTTGGAAGTTGTCAGTCAACCCAAGATGCACCTGCACACATAGTTTGATGACCCAACTATGCATAGTTAAAGAGATTTATGCCAAAATGCGGACATAGATGTAGACCTAGACGCAGATGCTAGGGGTACTCCAATAGTCCCCCTCAACTTTGAGCATAAAAAAAATTGGTTGTGTTTCCGGTTATGGTCGGTTGAAAAATTTGGGTCGGTAGGTCAGATTTCTTTTTTTTTTTTTATTTTTTTTTTTTCTTCAGATCGATTTCTTTGTGATTTGGACGATTCCGGTCACTAATTTAGGGTGACGCGGAAAATATACCATTTCTGTTCCCGAACTTACTGTAACTGGAAGTCAAAAACAATGGCACAAAAACAAATGTTGTTGGCTTTTCTCTTCGATTTTGATGAGTTAACAGCATTACAAGACATAATTTGATCAATAAATGCGCTCAGATATGAACTATATCTAATGTAATCATCATATCGCTCTTAAAATCGGCAAAGTTTTACAAATGGGAACAAAAATGTGGTCGGTTGGGCATTGAAACTTTTAATTTTTTTTTGAAGTTGGAATAAAAAAGTTTGAGTTGGGGGTCTGGACTAGGGTCGGTCGGCCAACCGGAAACACAACTATTTTTTTTTAGGCCTTGTTGAGGGTAACTAAAAATGTATTCTTGATAGGGGAATAAAATAGTGAAATCATACATTACTGAGAAAACTATCAGTGAAATTTATCTGCACTGACTAAAAATTGACATAAGCTTTTCATAAATGAAGGAGATATCAAAATGCATATAAGGCATTATTAAATTAATTTGTGTACATTCACTTAACTGAATAGAATACACTGTTGTACACATCATTATCTCCAGCTGATACCAAACCAAGCAAACAACTAATGCTTACCTTTACTTAAATCTTTTGAAAATGATTTAGCATAGTAAACTGTTTGCTCTCTGGATGTATAAGCATTTAAATGTGCACCCATATTTTCTACTTCAAGTTCTAAATCTGTCTGTGATCTTTTCTGTGTTCCCTGAAAAAAGTTACATTCCTTAAATCATTATTTCCCTGCAATTAGAAATGGAAAAAAAATGGCATAACTATCACAATAAACTGTGCATGTCATTCAAATTATTAGTTTGAATTTCTAAACATATTAGGACTATGCAAGCATAGCTTAATATGCCAACAGTACATTCAACAAGGTTGTATATAGATAAGAAAAAAATATAGTGCATGCGACATGGAATCCATTGATATTCCACAGATTGGAAATTTCGTAGAAGCACAAAGAAAACCCATACTAAAAGCTTATTTCAAGAAGAATCCAAAGACCCTGTTAAAATCCTACAAAAAAAGAAAATTCTAGGTATTTTGTAAAAACCTTATTTTAGCCTGTTTGGACCTTCATACCTCAAAAATGGTAAGAACTATGTCAAATTTGTCACACACTACCAAAAGCTTAGGAAGAATCTAAAGACACAAACCATGTTACTCCACTGAAAAATTAAAAATTTTAAGAACAAAATAAAAGAAACTGCATCCCAATCTGATAAATAATAAAGATTCTACATCCAAATATGTGAAAACACCTAATTTGGCCCCTTATTCTAAAAACCCACCTTACATGTTTGCCAAGAATCATCATATTCAAATTTGAACCAAATTTATGCTATCCAAACATGCTACAGATGCTGACAGCGACAGCAGTGTTACCACAGTTACCATAATACCACCTCAGAATTTTGGGGTTGTCTAATAATTTAACACAGTAGATTTATAATCATGACTGACCAATTATTTCTGATAATCATTTAACTTCCAATCACCAACTGAATTACATTTTGTGACTTAATTTGTTTTGAACAGGAAAATGTTAATTTGTTTTGAACAGGAAAATGCAGGAACATACCTTAAATGCCATGTGTTCCAAGAAATGAGCTGTTCCATTATTCCTTTCATTTTCAAATCTACTTCCTGCGTCTATCCAAAGTCCAACCTGCAATGAAAGTGATTTGTAGTCATACAATAATAAATAAATATATAAAAACTTCCATTTTGCTAGTCTGTCTATATACTCTCATTATACGTCAACCATGACCTATTGCAAAATGTTTTTATATAAAACACAAAAACTTGGCTGGTCGCATTATACCGGTAATTATAACAAAATTTTTCAAAATTAATGAAATTTCGTCATTTTTGATCGGTTTTTGATTGAAATAGGAGTGGCCAACCATATGTACATTCAAAATATTTATAGATAAGATGAAATTTACCATTTTACACAATATATATAAAGCTTGTTAGTGTACACATGGTTGGCCAATGTTGAATATGTTAAAAACCTACCCTTTTCAAGAATTTCAGACATTGTCAAGTTTTAACTTTAATTTTGGGCCCATAATTTTGGGCGCAAAATGTGGCCTTACCAAACCTACTCCTTTCCATTCAAATATGAAAAACATCTGTTACTAGCATTTTTAAGTAATTTTTATCCCTTTTACTTCTTGATTTCAGCAGTGTGAAATAATTTCATAAGCATTAGAGAAATAACATTACAGCACTTTGAAAACAACTTTTCACGAGGATTACAATGAAAAAAGTGTGTCTCTCCAACAGTTTGATTTCACAATACCTATGCTTTAAATTATTTCTTTGAAAAAAAGATCATTGCAGAAGAAATCAACAAGTCAGTCAAATTATCTCTCCTTCCTGATTTCGTACAATAATTACATTCCTTCATGCACATCTCCATATAGTGTTTTCCTTTGTCTTAAGTTTCATCAAAATCCTTCAAGTGGTTTAAGAGGAGTTGTGCTTATGAGGTAACCCAATCATAGGGAATCAACGAAAAGTCAGTCAAATTATCTCCCCTTCCTCGTTTCCGACAATAATTATGTTCCTTCATGCACATCTACATATAGTGTTCTTCCTTTGTGTAAAGTTTCATCAAAATCCTTCATGTGGTTTAATAGGAGTTGCACTTACGAGGTAACCCATACATAAGGAATCAACGAAAATTCAAAGTCAAATTATCTCCCCTTCCTGGTTTCAGACAATAATTATATTTCTTCATGCACATCTCCATATAGTGTCCTTCCGTTGTGTAACTTTCATCAAAATCCTTCAAGTGGTTTAAGAGGAGTTGCGCTTACGAGAAGTGTGGACAGACGGACAGACAGACGGACTGACATACGGACAGACAGACAAGGTGATTCCTATATATCCCCCCAACTTTGTTTCAGGGGGTATAATAATAAATCCAATTGCTTTGAAGTGTACTGTTTTTTTAATATGGAATTTCATAGTTTGGGAAGTTTGCATGTTAAAATTTCAAATAAACTAGAGGCTCAGAGACTGAGCCTGAATCACTTAAATGACAAATGCTTCTAAAATAAGCCATGTCTATGCTGATGACCAAAAATGATGTTTCTTACCTTAGGGCCTAATGTTAAGCTATAGTTTGGTTGAATTGGCTTCAGTGGTTTAAGAGAGTGATTTTCTCTTAGGGTCCAATGTTAAATTATTTTCCGTGCTGGATGTCATGTTTTTATTGGATCAGAGCGACATGAGCAATCTTTGTTAAGGACCTGTAGTACATCATTCCTGTTAAGGCCTAAATCAAAATATTGTTTGTTTGCTGTTCCCCAACCGACCCTCAAAAATCGTCCCGACTGACAAAAATTTTACTGCTTCTAAAATTACGATATTATTTTTAATATTTCGTTCCGGGTCCGGAACGTCAGTCATTTAAGGTACTGACCTAAAAAGATTCGCATCAATTATAGGCTCAACATTCGCGGTAACAGTTGTTGCGTTTCAATCGTTCATGAAACCAATTTATGGAAACCACGTGCGATTATTGTTGACATGTTTCCAGCCAAGGACTAGTTCTTCACTCATTTCAGGTGCGGTCCTGTTCGCTCATTTGAAAACAGAAGGTACCTTTTGATGGTGAACAAGACATGACAGATTTAAAATGAGCAATTATTACACGGGACAATGTATTAAAAGATATGGTGGATGAATCGATCTGCCAAGGCAAACTTCACAGACTAGTTCTTATAGGATAAATATGATATTGAGGTGTCCAAAATATGTTACAGGACCAGGAAATTCTCATACCAAAATCTGACAAAATATTGTTTTTTTAATTTTAGATTTCATAAAAAATCTATAGCAGATGGATAAATGCAAAAGCTATGATATAATGAAAGCTATTAATTTTTATTGTTTGTTTTACTTAACTGTAATTTCCCTGGAACCAGATTCTGTTTTCAGGAGCTCTGGCTATAGAGCTGCCGGGCGCGTTGGCAGTTGGTGGAGAGAGGAATGACCTGTCTTTGCAAGGTAGTCATGTTAAAATATGGAAAGCCTGACCTCAAACCATTGTAGCCAATCTGGAAAATATCCTGCCCCTACCCATTTATCCCCTTTTCCATTGTCAATCAAAACTAATTGCTGTGGATGTTCCCTGCACCTTTATTTCTTTCCTCTTTTATTCTAAATGGTTTTGAATTGATTAGATTGTTCTAGTCTTGATATAGCTGTAATACTGCCTAATGGACGTTTAACTTCAACTCATCAATCAACCAATAAACTTTTATTTAAATTCTAATCAACTGAGAAGCCCAAGCTATTAACTAAGATTAATTAATGTCAAGGATTTGCATAGCAATAAAAAAATTATGTGAATGCGTACATACCATAAATGTTCCAAGAAAAGATTACAAAATATATCAGATTTTGGTATGGGGATTGTGGTAAGGGTTACACGTTTTTGACACATCGCGATCGGATTGTACAATAATAACTTTCAAACAATATTTTCCATAAAAATTTACTGTGATTCCATATGACATCTCAATTTCAACAAGGAATACCTTTCAATAAAAAGTTGATTTGGGAACGGTGATTTCGTGGCATGGGTTGTACATTTCAGGGACGCTGATGACCATATTTCTGAACTATGACTTCCAAAACAATATTTTCCACGGACATTTGTGTATCCTAGTAAGATATCATTTTACTGATGCACAATTTCAACACAGAGCATACAATGAAGATATAATTATCTAATAAAAAATATAAAATGAAAACACGAATAATTGAGTTCACATTTGTGACTTTTTTTAGCTTATATTTTAATAAGAATATAATTTTTTAATTCTGATTTAGTAGATACTTTTAAATTGTAGTATACATCAAAACTGACTAACCCAGCTAGTGGTGGAGACAATATATATGTTTCAAGTATCAAATCCTCCAGAGATCTTACTGTGCTTATCCAAAATGCTTTTACCTCTCCCAATAGGTATTGTGCTACCAATCTACCAAATTGGTAACACAATTGGGATGAAAGAGGAATAGGATTGCTGAACCAATCTTACAGTTTTACAACTCAACTGTTGCTATCAAACTATAAAATTGGTTGAACAATTTGCAAAGTTGATACTCACCTCTGGATATCTTCTTAAACTTTATTGTCAATTTATGAAAGAAAACTGCCCTTGTATACCATGAAAATTTTCTTGGTATAGGGAAATTCTTATCTTTACTTTTGCAAATAGTCTTCATCACTTTTCATTATCTTTGTTATGAACACAAAAACAATCTTATAATACCATATCTGACAAGTTTTCATATTTTTCATCTGAATTTATATTATGATAAACGTTTTTGGGAAGAAAATGTGAAACTACTGTTTTTATTATGGGAGATAATTATATCTTATTTATGACCTCCCTTGCTCATTTTTTCAGTTTTTCCATTTTTACCAAGAAATGATATAAAATGATATTTTTTTAATGAGCATACACCAAGCAACACAAAAAATTAATTATTAACTGAAAATAGACTGTAAAACGAAATATTTGGCATTTTCAATTTTTTCTATGCAATTCCTGAAAACTGAATTGCCCTATGTAAATAAACTCACTATTTAGTTTATATATCTGAATCTGTCACCACACACCAATCTTAAAGTAAAGAATTCCTGTGGTAAGTATCAACTTTTCAAATTGCTAAACCAATTTTACAATTTGATTGCATCAATTGAATTGTAAAATTGTAAGATTGGTTCAGCAATCTTTTACTTCTTTCACTCCAGTTGTGTTACCAATTTGGTAGATTGGTAGCACAATAGCAACTGAAAGAGGTAAAAACATTTTGGATAAGCACAGTAAGTTTATCCTTTCAAATGTAACTATCCTGCCCCTACCCATGTATCCATTGTCAACTTATTGCCCCAGCAGTGCCTTCCCTAATAGATTTTAATTTGTAAATTCTGTTGAAATATTCATATCTATAACACTGGACTTCAATTACTCCAGAAAGAGGTGCAGACAATACAGTATGTTTGTCTCAAATAATCCCAACGAGAGCTAAAGTTCATCATTCCTATGTGAATATCCTGCCCCTACCCATTTCGAAATAGCTGCCCCATCTACCTCATACCATTTCTCGATTATGCTTCATATATTCATAAAGTGTTTTTTTCAAATTCATCAATCTAAATGCTAATCTCCTGCCCCTACCCATTTATCCATTTTCAACTCGTTGCCCTGGTGGTCTCTTCCCCACAAGATTTTTAATTTGTAAATATTGGTTAAATAATCGTATCTATAACAATGGATTTCGATTACTCCATTAAGTTGTGGAGACGATATATACAAGTCGCAGATAATCCCCAAGAGATCGAAAGTTTATCATTCAAATGTAAATATCCTGACTCTACCCGTTTCTCCATTTTCAAATAGCTGTTCCGGCTGTCACATCTACAGTAAACCTTTATTTCTCGATTATGCTTCAAATGTAAATCTCCTGTCATTACCCATACCTCCATTTTAAACTGGTTGCCTCGGTGAATTCCTAATCAGCAGATATTGTTTAGATCTAAGTATACACCGTAGATTTAATGTTCTTTTCAAAGTTGAAAATATCCGCATTGCAAGTCATTGTTCTTGTAATTGCACTTATGTTGATTAAAAAAATTGATCTAATCTATATCCAAGTTATTGCCTGATAAACATTCATCAAAGCTGATAAAATAAAATGTTTTCCCTACCTACCGACCCATCCCTCTTAAAGTAAAGTTGGGGAACTGTAAACAAACATAATTTTAAGGTTGCCCTAAGTTTGGTTGAATTTGCTTCAGTGGTTCTAGAAGAGAAGATGAAAATGTCATTTTCCCATAGGGTCCAATGTTAAACTATGTTCCGGGCTGGCGGCCATGTTTTTTTTATAGCATCAGAACCAAATGAGCCATCTTAATTAAGGACCTTTTGTACATCATTCCTGTAAAGTTTTGTTGAATTTGCCTCAGTGGTTTCAGAGGAGAAGATGAAAATGTGATTTTTCCCATAAACCTAAGTTCCATGGTGGCAGTCATGTTTTTTATCGGATCATAACAAAATGAGCAATCTTTGTAAAGGACCTTTAGTACATCATTCCTGTAAAGTTTGCTGCGTTGGTTTCAGAAAAAACAAGAGCTGTCGACGAATGGCAGGCAGTTATACCCCCACTCATTGAACTCTGAATCAATATGGTAAGTGCAAATTAAAGTGTGTCTGGACCTAATACAGGCGTGGACACAGAACAAGTGAGGACACAATACAAGAACTGACAAAGTTGAAGAGAAAAATTAGAAAAAAGGTGTGAAGGATGGACAGAAAGGCATTAAGTCGGTAAACAGGAAGTAGTATATCGATATGGCGGAAAAGGGGAGGTGCAGTATAGGACCCCATACTGAAATACCATGCCAAATATCAAGTGACTGTCATGTGTGGTTGCTGAGAAAAGAGTGACAAAAAAGTCCAATTTGGGAAATGAAAAGAAAAAACCCACCAAGTCGGTAAACAGGAAGTGGTGATTTGATATGGCCAAAAACAGGAGACGCAGTATAGGACCCCATACTGAATCATCATACCAAACAAGAGCTGTTGCCGAATGGCAACCAGGTATACCCCCACTCATTGAACCCTGGATCATAAATTCTTGTTTTCATTAAATTTTGTAATCAAGTCCAATTTTTGTCAAACAGGAAGTACCCACCTGACAGGACTCAAAATATGACTTTGGTTACAAGCAATCAGATAGAGGATGCATGCCAATTTTGAAATCAATCCCTCTTGTAGAAGCTGAGAAAAATGCAACGAAAAATTAATGTTTTCACTCCATTTCGTAACAAAGTCCACATTTCATCAAACAGGAAGTACACGTCCGACAGGACTCAAAATAGGACGTTCCTTACAACTAACCATAAAGAGGTTGCATACCAATTTTGAAATCAATCCCTCTTGTAGAAGCTGAGAAAAATGCGAGGAAAAATTCATGTTTTCACTCCATTTCAAAACAAAGTCCACATTTCATCAAACAGGAAGTACACGTCCGATAGAACTCAAAATAGGAAGTTCCTTACAACTAACCATATAGAGGCTGCATACCAATTTTGAAATCAATCCCTCTTGTAGAAGTTGAGAAAAATGCGACGAAAAATTCATGTTTTCACTCCATTTCATAACAAAGTCCACATTTAGTCAAACAGGAAGTACACATCCCTCAGGACTCAAAATAAGACGTCCCTTACAACTAACCATATAGAGGCTGCATATCAATTTTGAAATCAATCCCTTGAGCAGAAGCTGATAAAACTGTGACGGAAATAATTTGCAGACGAACGGACGGACAAGGTGAATGCAGTATACCCCATTCTCTATTGAATGGGGGTATAATATCAAGTGTGACAAAAAAATCTAATTTGGAAAATGAAAAATAAACAAACTAACAAAGTCGGCAAACAGGAAGTTGTGATTCAATATGGCTGAGAAGGGGAGTATAGGACCCCATACTGAAGCACCATACCAAATATCAAGTGGCCGAGACGTGTGGTTCCTGAAAAGTGCAACAAAAAAGTCAAATTTGGAAAATGAAAAGTAAATAAAGGGCTACGCCGAGCGCAGCATGATACGACCGCAGCATGTCGACCACTGAAATTTCAACAAAGGTAGTTTAAAGTGAATGTGGACACAGTAAAGAGCTTGACACAATAATTAGATGGACACAAAAAGAAGCTAGACACAATTAGCTAGAAACAAAATAGGGAAAAAACCCTTTTGATTACTTACTGATAAAAAACCGTAAGAGCTATGCAAAATATGTACTATCAACTAAAACTTTACATCCACAGAAATTCAAAGAAAATATCCATCGAAATCTGATGAAAAATAAAGATATGACACATTTAGAAAAATTGCAATTTTGGCCCCTTTGACCCCTTGTAGCCCCGAAACAGTAAGAGCTACAAAAAATCCGTTGACATACCTCTGAAAGCTTATATCAAGAGGAATCCAAAGAAAAAAATCCCATCAAAATCCAATGAAAAATAAAGATTTGACATATTTAGAAAAATTGCATTTTTGGCCCCTTTGACCCCTTGTAGCTCGGAAACGGTAAGACCTACAAAAAATCCGTTGACATACTACTGAAAGCTTAGATCAAGAGGAATCCAAAGAAAAAAATCTCATTGAAATCCGATGAAAAATAAAAATTCTACATAATCTGCAAATTCGCAATTTTGGCCCCGTTCGGCCCCTCATAGCTGGGAAAGGAAACAAGTTACCAAAAATCTAATAGCTGAGTACTATACTAATTTTTCGCAAGGAATCCATTGAAAAAAACTGCATCAAAATCGGACTTCAAATAAAAAAATTATTTTTTTTGAGATTTGCCCCTGTTGGGCCCCATTTATTTCGTGAGTGGTACATGCTACGTGAAATCCGTTGGCATACTCCAGATTGGAAATTTCCTCAGGAGCACACTGAAACAAACCCCATCAAAATCCAATAAATAATAAAGATTCTACAGTCAAATATGTGAAAACACCTTATTTAACCCTTATTTGGCCCCTAATTCTGAAATGGGTGGGGCAAAAACCTAAAGGAAAAAAACGTTTCTCAAGAATGTTCCAATAAACATCATACTAAGATTTGAAAACAATCCATCCACTAGAACCAAAGTTATGCTGTCCACAGATACGAAAATACCTAATTTTACCCCTTTTTGGCCCCTTTTTTGCCTCTTTTTCAAAAACGGGTTGGGCAGGGAATGCGAAATTAAAAAACCGGGCTTAAGCTTGTGCCAACAAACATCATACTAAAATTTGATAACAATCCGTTCACTAGAACTAACGTTATGTTGTCCACAGACGCCGACGCCGATCCACGCCGACGCCGACGCCAGCGCCATACCATAAGAGGATCGCAAAATTTTTGCGGTCGTATAAAAACGAACAAAGTCCGCAACCAGGAAGTTGTGATTCAATATGGCCAAAACGGGGATATGCAGTTGTAGAGAAAAATGCAACAAAAATAAAGTGTGATGGAAGAACGGACGGAGGGATGGAACGGCGGATGGCCGAAAAGAGGTCAAACAGTTTACCCCCTCCTTTGGAGCGTGGGGGATGGGGGGGGGG
>MJUU01057148.1:285385-297830 GCA_002080025.1 Modiolus philippinarum | reverse complement strand
AGATCAAGAGGAATCCAAAGAAAAAAATCCCATCGAAATCCGATGAAAAATAAAGATTTGACATATTTAGAAAAATTGCATTTTTGGCCCCTTTGACCCCTTGTAGCTCGGAAACGGTAAGACCTACAAAAAATCCGTTGACATACTACTGAAAGCTTAGATCAAGAGGAATCCAAAGAAAAAAATCTCATTGAAATCCGATGAAAAATAAAAATTCTACATAATCTGCAAATTCGCAATTTTGGCCCCGTTCGGCCCCTCATAGCTGGGAAAGGAAACAAGTTACCAAAAATCTAATAGCTGAGTACTATACTAATTTTTCGCAAGGAATCCATTGAAAAAAACTGCATCAAAATCGGACTTCAAATAAAAAAATTATTTTTTTTGAGATTTGCCCCTGTTGGGCCCCATTTATTTCGTGAGTGGTACATGCTACGTGAAATCCGTTGGCATACTCCAGATTGGAAATTTCCTCAGGAGCACACTGAAACAAACCCCATCAAAATCCAATAAATAATAAAGATTCTACAGTCAAATATGTGAAAACACCTTATTTAACCCTTATTTGGCCCCTAATTCTGAAATGGGTGGGGCAAAAACCTAAAGGAAAAAAACGTTTCTCAAGAATGTTCCAATAAACATCATACTAAGATTTGAAAACAATCCATCCACTAGAACCAAAGTTATGCTGTCCACAGATACGAAAATACCTAATTTTACCCCTTTTTGGCCCCTTTTTTGCCTCTTTTTCAAAAACGGGTTGGGCAGGGAATGCGAAATTAAAAAACCGGGCTTAAGCTTGTGCCAACAAACATCATACTAAAATTTGATAACAATCCGTTCACTAGAACTAACGTTATGTTGTCCACAGACGCCGACGCCGATCCACGCCGACGCCGACGCCAGCGCCATACCATAAGAGGATCGCAAAATTTTTGCGGTCGTATAAAAACGAACAAAGTCCGCAACCAGGAAGTTGTGATTCAATATGGCCAAAACGGGGATATGCAGTTGTAGAGAAAAATGCAACAAAAATAAAGTGTGATGGAAGAACGGACGGAGGGATGGAACGGCGGATGGCCGAAAAGAGGTCAAACAGTTTACCCCCTCCTTTGGAGCGTGGGGGATGGGGGGGGGGTATAATATGATATTCCCAATTCCCATAGGGTCCATTGTACACTATGTTCTGTGCTGGCGGCCATGTTTTTTATCAGATCATAACGAAATGAGCAATCTTAGTTTAGGACCTTCCATACATCATTCCTGTAAAGTTTGGCTGAATTTGCTTAAGTGGTTTCAGAGGAGAAGATGAAGATGTGATTTCCCCATCGGGTCCAATGTTAAACTATGTTCCATGCTGGTGCTTTGTTAAGAGCCTTTTGTACATCATTCCTGTAAAATTTGGTTGAAGTTAGTTCTAACAGCCGTTTCAGAGCAGAAGATGAAAATGTGATTTTTCCCATAGGGTCCAATGTTAAACCTAAGTTCCGTGCTGGCAGCCATATTTTTTATCAGAGTGGAACGAAATGAGCAATCTTTGTAAAGTACCTTTAGTACATCATTCCTGTTTGAAGTTGGTTGAATTTGCTTCAGTGGTTTCAGAGGGGAAGATGAAAATGTGAAAAGTTAACAGACGACGGACGGACAACAGACGGATGATGGAGGGATAAAGGACGCCAAGTGATGGCAATAGCTCACACTGACCCTTTTGGGAAAAAGAAACTTGGACCAGAAATGAGTTTTTGAGATTTTTAACAGTGACTGTTTTTACTTTAAAAGCACATGGAAATTTGACTTTAAGAACTGACTTATGCAACATCAACATTAAATTTAATTAAAAGTGTGAAAAATATTTTCTCTAATTTCTAGCCAAGTTAAATACCTCCCGAACAATGTGCAAAATTAATAATCAGTACTGACTGGCCAATGATAACTATAGGCTCAGAGACTGAGTCTGTATCGCTCACCTGACAAAATGCTTCTATGCCATGCATGACCAAAAAAGATGTATTTTAACAATACGTCTAATGTTAAGCTATGTTCTCAATTGGCACAAGTGTTTTTTGTCTGATCCTATTGAAATGAGTAATCTTTGCAAAGAACCTTCAATACATCATTCCATTACAGTTTTGTTAAAGGACAAGGTGCTATAAAGGGTAGATTTGGCCCAAGATTTCAGTGAATTTCTAAGTTGCACTTCAAGATTTTATTTTGTGTTTGTTTCAAAGTTGAGATCTCATTTACTGACAAAATACAAATGATAGAACCGATGACGTCACAATAGGTACAGTTCTGACGTCATGAAAAGGCTACTTTTGAGCATTTTCATGGAAATCTTCCGAATTTGGCATATTTTCGAACAGTTTTCCTTACCGGAAATATCGAGCACATCCAAGAACCAATTAGATAATTTACCCACATATTGGTACAAATGAATTGAACCTCTCATATAAATATTTTTGTGGTTCTTGCATGTGCTCTATATTTCCTATGCAGAAAAGGTAGTCAAAATTGGTCAAATTTGTCATTTTTCGACAAAATCTTCAATTTGTCCATTCTTCTACGCTAAAAAAACTCAGTAATCATACATTGATACTTGAGAAGTGTTACTGTTTACTGAAGAACCATACCAATAGAACATTTCAATGAGAAAATTTTGTGAATTCAACCATATTTATTTTTTCAGGCCAAATAAAGCCCTTATCGACCCTACTCCTTTGCTTGAAAAGTTTCAGAGAAGATAATGAAAAGTATGGTTTTCACATACTGTGCTATGATGTTCATCTACATGTACGTTATGCACTGGAGGCCATTTTTTTGTTGAGATGAGCAAATTTTGTAAAGTACCTTCCATACATCATTCCTGTAAAGTTTGGTTGAATTTGCTTCAGCATTTTCAGAAGAAAAGATTAAAATGTGACTTTTTCCCATAGGGTCCAATGTTAAACCTAAGTTCTGCACTGGCGGCCATGTTTTTTCTCTGATTGGAACAAAATGAGCAATCTTTGTAAAGGACCTTTAGTATATCATTCCTGTAAAGTTTGGTAGAATTTTCTTCAGTGATTTCCGAGGAGAAGATGAAGACGTGATTTTTTGCATAGAGTCCAATGTTAAACCCAAGTTCTGCACTAGCAGCCATGTTTTTTCTTGGATCGGAAAGAAATGAGCAATCTTCATAAAGGACCTTCCATACATCATTCTTGTAAAGTTTGGTTGAATTTGCTTAAGGGGTTTCAGAGGAGAAGATAATCAAAGCATGGAATGCTGTTAAGGCAGGTTCCTGGGTATTCCAGAAGTTCAGTAATTATTACTGTTTTGCTGAAATCTTGACATTTAATTTTTTCAAGAATTAAAATCCGAAATTTTCCTTCCCGGTTTAGGTTGTCTTTTCAGTTTTTATATGGGTTGTTGGCAATTTATTAAAAAACTCTATTTATTTACATTTCATTGTCTTTGTTGGTATACATGGGTTGCACATCGTTTCCAATCCGGATTTGACTCGTCATTTAGACGAGGTCATCTGGGGTTAACCGGAGCAAAAATGACATCATCCAACTTTGGAGCAAGGGACAGATATTTTCTATCAACGAATCTTACGTTGTTATTCAACATACGGGTAAAAAGTCGTTTTCAACTAACAAAGAAATCCACGAGGAACATTTCCAACCCACAAAAAACGAAACTTGAATGGAAATGAAGAAATTACTATCTTCGTCTATCAGCGTCTTGGAACCAGTTTTGTACCAGATTACTCCTTGTTTGGCTACAATAATAAGCGATCCCGCAAATGCGCAATCGGTGTATACGTACATGTAAGTATCTTAAGTACAAGCCCGAGTACAAGTGTAACACTCGGTGGCTTAATTAATGTTGATATTTCCAATTTTGTCACTTCCTCTGTCAAGTCATCTAGTTCTTAAGCTTCATTATTTTTGCATATGATTAAATAACTCAATAACGAAGTCACTGTAAATTTACTATCTACATATGGGCATTTCAACAACTTATGTCACATCAGTGCAAGCTACTGAGAGTGGTAGGTTGTGCTCAGCTACAAATAACAAAACACCGAAGTTACTGTGAATAATGTAAATAGAATTTCAGCATTTTGAGTCCGAAGTCGAGCACTACGTTTGTGTCCCTCTGTTTCTCTATGGCGAACAACGTCATTTCATCCTCCGTGCACTAAGGCAAAGGTTATGCCACACAACAGAAACACTGCCTGTATATATTTATCACTCTTGCTCAAAAAGTCCATCTCTTTTATCCATTTATTTTGGAATTAGCTAGGCTATGGAATAGCCAAGCTATATAGATAGTTCTTGGGGGAAACTGAGGAGTACGCTTGCGTAGTGAGGAGAACGCATGCCCAGAAGACTATTTACCAATAGAAATTTCATATTATCGAAAATCAAAATGGCGTCCAGTTTCGTCCTGATAAAACGGGGCGGGGTTTAATTTTTCTGTTTCCTTCTGGAAGTTGAAATGTATTATAAACATTTACCATAGGTGGTACTGGGAACAGATTTGTAGAGAATGATGGGATTGGTATTGCAATAATTTATAAATATAGATATGATAAAAAGACCAGAAGTAAAAAATCGCTTAGCCAGATTTATAAATATAGATATGATAAAAAGAATAAGATGGCTAATGTATAAATTTAAAACCAGAAGTTAAAAATAAAGATAAGGTATTGTGCAATAATCAATAATATACAAATACTATAAAAAACACCGCTTTAAAAGGTCGCAAAATGAGAAGTTTGATCGAATCAGTGACTGAATCGATTTATATCACCTACTTATGTTTATAAAGTCACTTTATGTTTATAAAGTCCCCTCGTGTTCTACATTTGCATCAATAGACTTTATTCCATTATCATGATGATATTATTGATGATTTTTCACTCAGTTTGAAGATGGCATATGGTATTCAGTTATTGGAGAAATATTACTTTCATTTCTTTAGATTTAGTGACTATATAGGGTATTTTTCACCTCTTTTGTCACATGCGCAAACCAATAGAAGAATTTACAAAGAAATACCGAGAAAGGCTTAGTTCAAGTATTGATTTGAGTATACAAATACATCATGAGCCACCACACCCTTTTCAATCAAACACGCAATTTTCTATCCAAGGCTATTCCATAGCCTAGCGTATCGTTTTTATTTCATAAAAACTATTCTCCCGTTATATCATCTACTTATGTTTATAAAGTCCCCTCTTGTTTTCTTTATAATTTGTACCACTAACAATTACGGAGAAGACACGATTTGTAAAAAGGATGCTGGGTAATCCTTGGTATGACCAAAAACCGGACAAAATTTCAAATTGGACTCACCAATAGATATGCAAATCAGTAATATGATCGTGAGCATGGCATACAGGCTTAAAATTTCATTAAATATATGATAAATATATCCCACATTTCATAAAAATCTACATTAGTGATAATTTTCATTCTTGTCAAATTTCAAGTTAAACGTTATCGAAATAAGTATGACTACCCTCCTGTCTAAAGCTAACTAAACGGCTACGGCAAAAATAAAAATAAATATGGTCTTCTTGCCAGGTAACACACAATGAATTAGTAGCCTTGGCTACAGCAGAGACATATAATTAAAGAGATTGGCAACACTACGAATTCTCGGGAAATCTCGCCGCCATCGAGACTTCGATAAA
Source organism: Modiolus philippinarum (assembly GCA_002080025.1). NCBI lineage: Eukaryota > Metazoa > Mollusca > Bivalvia > Mytilida > Modiolidae > Modiolus > Modiolus philippinarum. The sequence goes on along the minus strand of MJUU01057148.1, from coordinate 292,144 downwards.
AATTCCACTTCACAACAATAAATCACTAATATCTCGATCAAACATGGAAATATCATAATAAAAGTATCTAAACTCTACCAACAAGGTAAAATACTTTCCAGTTTTTATAACTAGGAAGTTTGCTGATTGATTGGTTTAAAGAAAATAAAATGCAAGCAAATCCTGACAAATTCCAGGTATTGGCAGTAGGGAAAAAAACTTTTGAAAAAAATCCATCTATTGAAATTCAAAATAATATTCTATCATGTGTGGAAACTGTAAAATTACTGGGAATTGATATTGACTATCAGTTAAAATTTGATCAACATCATAAGCAACTTGTGCCGAAAAGCCTCACAACAGCTGAACATGCTAAAAAGATTAGGTTCATATCTAACAAAGTTTAACAAATTACCTATTTTTTGATACCTTCATTCTGAGTAATTTTAATTGTACTGAAAAAAATTCTAAAAAACTTGAAAAAAAAACAAGAGCGAGCTTTACATTTTGTTTACGATGATTATTCATCCTCAGCAGAAATTCTGCTGCAAAATGCAAAGGTTCCAACCCTACAGGTAAGGCGTGTAAAGACAATGGCTCTTGAGACTTAGAAAATTTTTAATAAAACAGCTCCAGTTTGTTTACATAGTTTATTGAATATTAAAATTCTAAATATTCTTTTAGATATAGCAATATCCTGGATGTACCACAGGTAAGGACAACAATATACGGTAAGAAATCTTTTCGTTTTGCTACAGCTTCCCTTTGGAATAGCTTACCAGACCACTTCAGGAGTGAACATAGCTTCGCACATTTTAGAAGCCTTGTTCAGTCCTGGACTGGTTCTGAGTGTTGTTGCTCTGCTTGTAGATAAAAATTTGTCTTGTGCTTTTTCCTAAATTTTGGAATTTTTTCTGACAGCCTTTAGTTTTAATTTTTTAGCATATTCAAATTTTGTATGTAAATTATTTTTTAAAGTGTTGTGTCATTCTCTTATTTTTATATCTTGTTTTGAATTGTATCTACCCTTTTCGCGGCGGTGACGCCATTTTGTCGTAAATACACAGCTGATTTGTGTTCTCGCGTAATCTCGTTAGGCGGGATGTGAATGGAACAGCCAATATTTACTTCCGGTGTAACGGAAAAATATTTTTGAGAGAAAATTTTAATATCGGGAGCTTTCAGAGGCATATCGGTAGACGTGAGACTGGCTGCCGAAACCGGTAGCCTCACAGTGAGACCGGGAGGGTTAACAACTCAGGTTACAACAGCGAAACTAGAAGTTACTATATACCCATTCATAAAAACTGCGTGCCACAGGAAATTTTTATGAATGAACTGAATCGTGAATTTCGAATGTCAGTTTAAGTGCTCTGAGATTAAAAAAGCAAAGTATCTCTTAAAAGATATTAAATAAATACAATAAACACATAAAACGAGGTAGTTGATCATGAAATGGACACTGTATCACCACATGAATGGATTATTTTTTGTGCCTTCGTATGAATAACTGGTAAGCCGTACGCGTTTTTAACGATAGTCTGGATCATTCCGATTCTTTTCATACAAAGTAGTCTTCTTAATGTAAGAGTCTGGTTGAAACAGACTTTTTCAAGATGGCTTTACCCGACAGCTAGAAGGCAGAGAACCTGCCTTAAAAATGAGGGTCCTATGTTAAACCTAAGTTCCTTGCTGGCAGCCATGTTTTTTGTCGGATCGGAAGGAAATGAGCAATCTTTGTTGAGGACCTTTAGTACATCTTTCCTGTAAAGTTTGGTTGAATTTGCTTCAGTGGTTTCAGAGCAAAAGATGAAAATGAGGTTTTTCCCATAGGGTCCAATGTTAAAACCTAAGTTCCGTGCTGGCAGCCATGTTTTTTATTTGATCGGAAAGAAATGGGCAATCTTCTTAAAAGACCTTCCATACAACATTCTTGTAAAGTTTGGTTGAATTTGCTTTAGTGGTTTCAGAGAAGAAGATGAAAATGTGATTTTCCCATAGGTCCAATGTTAAACCATGTTCTATACTGGCGGCCATGTTTTTTGTCGGATCAGAACGAAATGAGCAATATTGTTAAGGACCTTTAGTACATCATTCCTGTAAAGTTTAGTTGAATTTGCTTCAGCCGTTTCAGAGCAAAAGATGAAAATGAGATTTTTCCCATAGGGTCCAATGTTAAAACCTAAGTTCCGTGCTGGCAGCCATGTTTTTTATTTGATCGGAAAGAAATGAGCAATCTTCTTAAAAGACCTTCCATACAACATTCTTGTAAAGTTTGGTTGAATTTGCTTAAGTGGTTTCAGAGAAGAAGATGAAAATGTGAATTTCCCATAGGGTCCAATGTTAAACCTAAGTTCCGTGCTGGCGGCCATGTTTTTTGTGGGATCGCAAGGAAATGAGCAATCTTTGTTAAGGACCTTTAGTACATCCTTCCTGTAAAGTTTGGTTGAATTTGCTTCAGCCGTTTCAGAGTAGAAGATAAAAATGTGATTTTCCCATAAGGTCCAATGTTAAACCATGATCCCTGCTGGAGGCCATGTTTTTTGTCGGATCGGAACCAAATGAGCAATCATTGTTAAGGACCTTTAGTACATCATTCCTGTAAAGTTTGGTTGAATTTGCATCTGTGGTTTCAGAGCAGAAGATGAAAATGTGAATTTTCCCATAGGGTCCAATGTTAAACCTAAGTTCTGCTCTGGCAGCCATGTTTTTTGTCAGATCGGAACCAAATAAGCAATCTTTGTAAAGGACCTTCCATACATCATCCCTGTAAAGTTTGGTTGATTTGCTTTAGTGGTTTCAGAGGAGAAGATGAAAATGTGAAAAGTTTAACGGACGGACGGATGATGGACAGACAGATGACAAACGACAGACGCCAAGTGATGGCAATAGCTCACAATGACCCTTTGGGTCAGGTGAGCTAAAAATATCTTATGTCAATTTCTAGAAATAGTGTGAACAGATTTTGATAAACCTGAATCTTTGTTTGGAAAAATTGTTTTTGCATTTTTATCACTACAAGTGCTACGCGTAGCCATATATCCCCGCCGAACCAGAAATTTGAAACCCCACATATTTGTTGTAATTTTCAAAGTTAAAAAGGGGTATAACTCCTACAACAAGATTGCTACGCGTAGCTATGTCCCCCGCCGCCGCAGAAAAGTCAATAAAGTCCCATTTCTCATGTAAAATTTTGAGAATCAAAATGGCGGCAGGATATGATCAACTGCATTAGGTGGCAAATAGCTAAGCAAAATTTTAGCAAAATCCCTTAATTGGAGTATAACGAGATGTGTCCAGAAAGTCTCCCTATGTTATAGTATGCATTAAGTCGATAAAGTCCAATAACTCCCTTAAAATTGGTCAAATCAAAATGGCGATGTGATATGATCTATTACAAATAACGACTAACAATCCTGTATAATTAGAATGAATTCGGACTATCAGTTTCTGAGGAGTTGCATCCACAAGATTTGTCATTGTATAACAATGTGGAAATAATCAAAGTCCCATAACTCCCACATAATTTGACGATTTAAAATGGCGATGTGATATGATCTAGTACTAATGGTGACTAACAATCTTGTAAAATTTGAATGAATTCTGAACAGCCGTTTCTAAGGAGTTGTGTCCACAACATTTGCCATTTTATAACAATGTGGAAATAATCAAAGTCCTATAACTCCCACAAAATTTGAAGACTTGAAATGGCGACGCAATATTATCTTGTACTAATGGTGGCTAACAATCCTGTAAAATTTGAATGAATTCTGACCAGCAGTTTCTGAGGAGTTGCGTCCACAAGATTTGCCATTGTATAACAATGTGGAAATAATCAAAGTCCCATAACTTTCACAAAATTTTACGAATCAAAATGGCGATGCGATATGATCTAGTACTAATGATGACTAACAATCCTGTAAAATTTGGATGAATTCTGACCAGCGGTTTCTGAGGAGTTGCGTCCACAAGATTTGCCATTGTATAACAATGTGGAAATAATCAAAGTCCTATAACTCCCACAAAATTTTACGAATCAAGATGGCGATGCGATATGATCTAGTACTAGTGGTGACTAACAATCATGTAAAATTTGAATGAATTCTGACCAGCAGTTTCTGAGGAGTTGCGTCCACAAGATTTGCCATTGCATAACAATGTGGAAATAATCAAAGTCCCATAACTCCAACAAAATTTGACGAATCAAAATGGCGGTGCGATATGATCTAGTATATATAGTGACTAACAATCCTACAAAATTTAAACAAAATCCAATACACAGTTTCCGAGGAGTTGCGTCCACAAGATCTCCATTTGTATAGTATTGCTAAAAATCGTCGTAGTCCCATAACTCCTATAAAAATTGACAAATCAAAATGGCGGTGCGATATAATCTAGTACATATAGTGACTAATAATCCTACAAAATTTGAACAAAATCCAATACACGGTTTCCAAGGAGTTGCGTCCACAAGAAAGTGTGACAGACAGACGGACGGACGGACACAGACCATTACTATGTCCCACCGTAGCGGTGTGGCAGGGGACAAAAATATTGAACCAGGGTTCATCTTTGAACTCGGTTAAGGCATCCTTAAACTAAAGCTACTGAGTAAATATTAACCAAATCCAATGAAAAATAAATTTGCTAGAGCTCTTACAAGGAAATTTCGTAAATTTTCAAAGCTAAAAAGGGGCATAACTCCTACAAAAATATTCGACCTGAACTCATCTTCGAATTCGCTTGAGGTATCTTTGAACTTAAGCTACTGTGTAAATATTATCCAAATCCAATGAAAAATAAATTTGCTAGAGCGCTTACAAGGATATTTTATTTTCAAAATTAACAAGAGGCTCTCAAGAGCCTGTATCGCTCACCTGGGTCATGGCTGACACAATAAGTCAAAATTATCACAACGTTTAAGGTTCTCATTTTCAAATTTGTTTATTGACTGTTTAAGGGTCTCATTTTTGAAGTTTGCTGATGTTATATGATCCCAAATTAAACCATGTTCCCCACAGGCAGCTATTGTTGATGGGGCTTAGACCAACTGTCACTTTTCTTCAAGACAACGTTAGGATCATTGTGCCTCACTTTGGTTCCAATTGGCATAGTATTTTCTGAGGAGATCTTTAAATGATTTCCCATGGGGTCCAAGGTTAAACAATGTTCCCTGCTGACTGCCATCTTGGATGCTATGCGGACATGCCAGACACATTTTATGAAGGGGACCAAGTAAGGACCATTGTGACTAAGTATGATTCCAATTGGCAATGTACTTTCAGAGGAGAAGATCTTTGAATATGTTTCCCTATGGGGTCCAATGTTAAAAACATGTTCCCTCCTGGCGGCCATCTAGGATATGATGTGGACTTGCTGAAAACATATTTTAAAAGGGGCCACATAAAGACAATTGTGACTATGTTTGGTTCCAATTGGCCCAGTATTTTCAGAGGAGAAGATTTTTGCAAGATTGTCCAATTTTGGACAAAGTTCCACGCTGGCGGCCATCTTGGATGACGTGCAGACTTGCTGGACAAAATTTTTAAAGGGGACCACTGAAGGACTATTGTGACCAAGTTTGGTTCCAATTGACGCAGTGGTTTCAGAGAAGATCTTTGAATGCTTTCCCATAGGGTCCAATGTTAAACCACGTTCCCTGCTGGCGGCCATCTTGGATATGATACTGACTTGCCAGACATTTTTTTTAAAAGGGGCCACCTAAGGACCATTGTGCCCAAGTTTGTTTCCATTTGGCCAAAGCTGTTTCAGAGAAGAGAAGAAGATGTTTGAATGAAAAGTTTACGACAGATGGACCACTGACACAGTAATGGCAAGAAGATCACCATGGCATAGCCATGCAGGTCAGATACAAAGTTATGCAGGCATAAAAGCTCAAATGCTATTTCAATATTTATCTGGAAGAGACATTTGCATGGTTGGCAAGAAGACTTTACATCATGATACAATATACAACTATATACAATTACTATTAATTTGTGAAATAAGTATTGTTTATGAAAGTATTTTTGCAAAAAAATGTAAAAGTTTGTATATAAAAACACTTTTTTGCTCTTGATTATGGAACAAATAATTATTTTTAATAAAGTGATAACAGGGAATTTCTCTTAAACTTAAAAGAGAAAAGTAAAATAAAGAAGATTTGAACACAGAATTTAAAGGGAAATAACTCATAACGATATGGCATTGAAAAAAAATTCTTTTTTGGTGAAAAAGAGTCAATAACTACAACACAGGCAGTTGGATTTTCTTCAAAATTTCAGAGTATGTAGACCTTGATATGCTGAACATTTTTGCAATTTACACTTCACCTCTATCTGTTACAGTTTTTGAAATAAACCAGAGGCTCCCAGGAGCCTGTATCGCTCACCTGGCTTTCAGTTGCCACAATCATGGTAACATTGTAAGTTATACAGTTGATCTTCAGTTTCTCAAACTTTTGTAGCTCAAACACCTCCAATATCTTGAACTGTTTTTAAAGTCTGATCATGTTTTACTATATTTCTTTGTTGGTCTTTTTTGACAAAAAATGTTCTTGCTAAGGACCACTTTCGACACCAGTTTTGAAGTCGAGAAGACTCGAGATGTCATTTTGTAAATGGCAGTCAACAAACAATTTTCAACATCGGTTTTGAAACATCAATATCGACTTCTAAATCAAATTTCATTGAAATCGGACTAAGTTGAATTTTCCCGCCTTTTTTGGCGGCCATTTTGAAAAAGGCAGTCAACGAACAATCTTTAACATCAGTTTTGAAG
>MJUU01057148.1:265920-285375 GCA_002080025.1 Modiolus philippinarum | reverse complement strand
GTTTTGAAGTCGCAACATCAATATCTATTTGGAAACCAAATTTCATTGAAATCGGACAATGTTGAATTTTCCCACCTTTTTTGGCGGCCATTTTTAAAAATGGCGGTCATGGAACAATTTTCAACATCAGTTTTGAAGTCGCCACAGCATTGTAAACATTTCATCCATTTACACTTAACCTTCACCTTCTATAGTTTTGGAAATAAAAGATGAAAAATACAAAAATTTTAAAAATTCAGTGAAAAAAGGGCAATAACTCCTACAAGGGTTCATGGATTTTCTTCAAAATTTTAGGGAGGGTAGATCTTGATATGCTGAACATGTTTGCAATTTACACTTGACCTCTTTCTGTTACACTTTTTGAAATAAAAAATAAAAAATGCAAACATTTTGAAAATTTTATGGAAAAAGGGCTATAACTCCGAGATGGGTTTTCAGATTTTCTTCAAAATTGCACAGTGGGTAGATCTCATCATGCTGATCATTTTCACACCATGTCAGATTTTTGATATCTGTGACGGTTTTTCGAGTTATTAGCCAAAAACTGCAATTTACCCCTATGTTCTATTTTTAGCAATGGCGGCCATGTTGTTTGACCAGCCGACTAATCGAACACAATTTTGAGAAGCCATACCCTGGTGATGATTCAAGTCAAGTTTGGTTACATTTGGCCCAGCGGTTTCAGAGGAGAAGATTTTTGAAATTGTTGACGGACAGACAGACGACAGACGACGGACGACCGACGCAAAGTGATGGCAAAAGCTCACATGGCCTTTTAGGCCAGGTGAGCTAAAAATGAAAAATGCATAAATTTTGAAAATTTTATGGAACAAAAGGCTCTCAAGAGCCTGTATCACTCACCTGGGTCATGGCTGACACAATAAGTCAAAATAATCACAACGTTTAAGGTTCTCATTTTCAAATTTGTTTATTAATGCTTAAGGGTCTCATTTTGAAGTTTGCTGATATTGTATGATCCAAAATTAAACTATGTTCCCCACTGACAGCTATTTTTGATGGGGCGTAGACCAACTGTCACCTTTCTTGAAGAAGACCATGTAAGGATCATTGTGCCTCACTTTGGTTCCAATTGGCATAGTATTTTTAGAGGAGATCTTTAAATGATTTCCCATGGGGTCCAAGGTTAAACAATGTTCCCCGCTGACTGCCATCTTGGATGCTATGCAGACATCCAGACACATTTTATGAAGGGGACCAAGAAAGGACCATTGTGACGAAGTATGATTCCAATTGACCATGTACTTTCAGAGGAAAAGATCTTTGAATATGTTTCCCTATAGGGTCCAATGTTAAAAACATGTTCCCTCCTGGCAGCCATCTAGGATATATGAACACATTTTTTAAAAGGGGCCACCTATGGACCATTGTGACTAGGTTTGGTTCCAATTAGCCCAGTATTTTCAGAGGAGAAGATTTATGCAATATTGTCCAATTTTGGACAAAGTTCCCTGCTGGCGGCCATCTTGGATGACGTGCAGACTTGCCAGACAAAATTTTCAAAGGGGACCACCGAAGGACTATTGTGACCAAGTTTGGTTCTAATTGGCGCAGTAGTTTCAGAGAAGATCTTTGAATGCTTTCCCATAGGGTCCAATGTTAAACTGCGTTCCCTGCTGGCGGCCATCTTGGATATGATACAGACTTGCCAGACACTTTTTTTTAATGGGGCCACCTAAGGACCATTGTGCCCAAGTTTGGTTCCAATTGGCCCAATGGTTTCAGAGAAGATGATATTTGAATGAAAAGTTTACGATGGACAGACCACTGAAGGCAAGAAGATCACCATGGCAGAGCCATGCAGGTCAGCTATAAAGTTATACAATCATTGAAGCATAGATGCAACTTCACTATTAACTGAGAAAGATGTTTGCATTCTGGGCAAACAAACATAACTAAATGATACAATATACAGTTATATACAATCATAATTAAATTGTGAAATAAGTATAGTTTATGAAAGTATTTTTGCAAAAAAATGTAAAAATTTGTACAAAAACACTTTTTTGCTCTAGATTATGTAACAAATAATTATTTCTAATAAAGTGATAGCAGGCAATTTTTCTAAAACTTAAAAGAGAAAAGTAAACAAAAGAAGATTTGAAAGCAGAATTTAAAGGGAAATAACTCATAACCATATGGCATTGAAAAATTTTATTTTTTTTTTTTGGTGAAAAAAGTCAATAACTACAACACAGGCAGTTGGATTTTCTTCAAAATTTCAGAGTATGTAGATCTTGATATGCTGAACATTTTTCAAATTTACACTTCACCTCTATCTGTTACAGTTTTTGAAATAAAAAAAAAGTTCTTGCTAAGGACCACTTACCACACCAGTTTTGAAGTCGAGATGTCATTTTGTAAATGGCAGTCAACAAACAATTTTCAACATCGGTTTTGAAGTCACATCATCAATATCTACTTGGAAATCAAATTTCATTGAAATCGGACAATGTTGAATTTTTACCGCCTTTTTTGGCAGCCATTTTAATCAAAGCATGGAATGCTGTTAAGGCAGGTTCCATGGTATTCCAGAAGTTCTGTAATTATTACTGATTTGCTGAAATCTTGACATTTAATTTTTTCAAGAATTAAAATCCGAAATTTTCCTTCCCGGTTTAGGTTGTCTTTTCAGTTTTTATATGAGTTGTTGGCAATTTATTTAAAACTCTATTTATTTACATTTCATTGTCTTGCTCCTCTTTGTTGGTATACATACATGTAAGTATTCCAAAGTACAAGCCCGAGTACAAGTGTAACACTCGGTGGCTTAATTAATGTTGATATTTCCAATTTTGTCACTTCCTCTGTCATGTCATCTAGTTCTTAAGTTTCATTATTTTTGCATATGATTAAATAACTCAATAACGAAGTCACTGTAAATTTACTATCTACATATGGGCATTTCGACAACTTATGTCTCATCAGTGCAAGCTACTGAGAATGGTAGGTTGTGCTCAGCTACAAATAACAAAACACCAAAGTTACTGTGAATAATGTAAACAGAATTTCAGCATTTTGAGTCCGAAGTCGAGCACTACGTTTGTGTCCCTCTGTTTCTCTATGGCGAACAACGTCATTTCATCCTCCGTGCACTAAGGCAAAGGTTATGCCACACAACAGAAACACTGCGTGTATATATTTATCACTCTTGCTCATAAAGACCATCTCTTTAATCCATTTATTTTGGAATTTTGAATTGTATCTACCCTTTTCGCTGAGGCGACGCCATTTTGTCGTTAATACACAGCCGATTCGTGTTCTCGCGTAATCTCGTTAGGCGGGGCCTTTGTTTACCTCGCAGGGTGTGATTGGAACAGCCAATATTTACTTCCGGTGTAACAGAAAATATTTTTGAGAGAAAATTTTAATATCGGGAGCTTTCAGAGGCATATCGGTAGACGAGAGACCGGCTGCCGAAACCGGTAGCCTCACAGTGAGACCGGGAGGGTTAACAACTCTAGTTACAACAGCGAAACTAGAAGTTACTATGTATCCATTCATAAAAACTGCGCGCCACAGGAAATTTTTATGAATGAACCGAATCATGAATTTCGAATGTCAGTTTAAGTGCTCTGAGATTAAAAAAGCAAAGTATCTCTTAAAAGATATTAAATAAATACAATAAACACATAAAACGATGTAGTTGATCATGAAATGGACACTGCATCGCCACATGAATGGATTATTTTTTGTGCCTTCGTATGAATAACTGGTAAGCCGTACGCGTTTTTAACGATAGTCTGGATCATTCCGATTCTTTTCATACAAAGTAGTCTCCTTAATGTAAGAGTCTTGTTGAAACAGACTTTTTTTCAAGATGGCTTTACCCGACAGCTAGAAGGCAGAGAACCTGCCTTAAAAATGGCAGTCAACGAACAATTTTTAACATCAGTTTTGAAGTTACGACATCAAGACCAATTTGGAAACCAAATTTCATTGAAATTGGACAATGTTGAATTTTCCCGCCTTTTTTGGCAGCCATTTTAAAAATAGCAGTCAACAAACAATTTTCAACACCGGTTTTGAAGTCGCAACATCAATATCTATTTAGAAAATAAATTTCATTGAAATTGGACAATGTTGAATTTTCCCGCCTTTTTTGGCGGCCATTTTGAAAATGGCGGTCAAGGAACAATTTCAACATCAGTTTTGAAGTCGCCACAGCATTGCAAACATTTCATCATTTACACTTAACTTCCATCTTCTATAGTTTTGGAAATAAAAGATGAAAAATAAGAACATTTTTAAAATTCAGTGAAAAAAGGGCAATAACTCCTACAAGGGTTTATGGATTTTCTTCAAAATTTCAGGGTGGGTAGATCTTGATATGCTGAACATTTTTTCAATTTACACTTGACCTCTATCTGTTACACTTTTTGAAATAAAAAATAAAAAATGCATAAATTTTTAAAATTTTACGGAAAAAGGGCTATAACTCTAAGACAGTTTTTCCGATTTTCTTCAAAATTGCAGGACAGATAGATCTCGTCATTCTGAACATTTCTACCCCCATGTCAGATTTTTGATATCTGCAACGGTTTTGAAGTTATTTGCCAAAAACAGCAATTTACCCCCATGTTCTATTTTTAGTAACAGCGGCCATGTTGTTTGGTCCTCGGACTAACCGAACACATTTTTTAAACTACATATCCTGGTGATGACCCAGGCCAAGTTTGGAGTAAATTGGCCCAGTGGTTTCAGAGGAGAAGATTTTTGAAGAAAAGTTTACGACGGACGGACGGACGACGGACGCCAAGTGATGGCAAAAGCTCACCCTGGCATACCCAGGTGAGCTAAAAAGGGCTGTAACTCTAAGACGGGTTTTCCGATTTTGTTCAAAATTGCAGGGCAGATAGATCTCATCATTCTGAACAATTTTACCACCTGTCAGATTTTTGATATCTGCAACAGTTTTTGAGTTATTTGCCAAAAACAGCAATTTACCCCTATGTTCTATTTTTAGTAACAGCAGCCATGTTGTTTGGTCCTCGAACTAACCGAACACATTTTATAAACTACATACCCTGGTGATGACCCAGGCCAAGTTTGGAGTAAATTGGCCCAGTGGTTTCAGAGGAGAAGATTTTTGAAGAAAAGTTTACGGCGAACGGACGGACGACGGACGCCAAGTGATGGCAAAAGCTCACCCTGGCATAGCCAGGTGAGCTAAAAAGGGCTGTAACTCTGAGACGGGTTTTCCGATTTTGTTCAAAACTGCAGGGCAGATAGATCTCATCATTCTGAACAATTTTACCACCTGTCAGATTTTTGATATCTGCAACAGTTTTTGAGTTATTTGCCAAAAACAGCAATTTACCCCTATGTTCTATTTTTAGTAACAGCAGCCATGTTGTTTGGTCCTCGAACTAACCGAACACATTTTATAAACTACATACCCTGGTGAAGACCCAGGCCAAGTTTGGATTAAATTGGCCCAGTGGTTTCAGAGAAGATTTTTGAAAACAAGTTTACGACGGACGGACAGAAGGACGACGGACGCCAAGTGATGGCAAAAGCTCACCCTGGTATAGCCAGGTGAGCTAAAAAGGGGCATAACTCCTACAAAAATATTCGACCAGGACTCATCTTCGAACTCGCTTGAGGTATCCATGAACTAAAGCTACTGTGTAAATATTATCCAAATCCAATGAGAAATGAATTTGCTAGAGCACTTACAAGGATATTTTGTCAATTTTCAAAGTTAAGAAGGGGCATAACTCCTACAAAAATATTCGACCAGGACTCATCTTCGAACTCCCTTGAGGCATCCTTGAACTATATCTACTGTATAAATTTTATCAAAATCCAATGAGAAATAAGCTTGCTAGAGCGCTTACAAGGCGAACGGACGGACACACGGACGCCCGGCATTACCATATCCCCGCATCGCGTTGCGGCGGGGATTAAAATTACTTAATCTATAGCTTATATGACAAATATATTTCACTTGGCATCCACTTAAATGAATGGCACCATGGTACACATAGCAGCCATGGTAGCGACAAAATGGCAGCATATTTTGAGAATTGAGACTACGGAGATCAATTTACTAGTAGAAATTATAAAAAAAAATCTCATTGTTTTCCTGTTTATTACAATAATTTCTCAAATCTCGATAGTAAAATTTCACATTTTAAAGTTCTCGGTAAACCTGGAACTTTAAAAAATGAACCATCTCCATTTGAGAAATATGCGTAATAAACTGGAAATAATGTTTACTTACAGTACATGTAGGAAGTCCAGAGTCTTCTGTAGCTACTCTCAAACCATTCTCTAATGTTGTTACTTTTGTCTCTGGTATATTTAATACTGTTTGCTCAAGTGTAGCTGCTCTTGCCGACTGAAATCTAATAATGTTTCTGGATTTCCCCTGCAAATAGTTATGTCACAAATTATGACTTAGAACTTGTGGGCAAAATTTTTGACATGCTTAATTTTTTTACTGTTTTCGAAAACAGTAATTTGCGATCTGCTTGAAGCCATATTGTTTTGTTTACATGACTTCCGGGAACTACAAAATATACGCTCGTATAAACTCTAGAATTTAGTACCCAATATCACTACGAGTAAAGAAAGATACCTGATGTTTACTGATCACAAAAAGGCAATATATTGCTAAAAATACCTGTCAACCTTGACAAATCATGTGTGCTTTTAAGCGATTTTACGGTCGTGAAAAGAAATTAGAGGAAAAACGAGATTTGCAAGAAATTCTACGCTGAAAAAATGTTTTGTTTACATTTTTGCATTTATGTAACGGATGAAAATCATGTGTCGATCAATAGCCAATCGAAATCGGGATTACATCTATCATGCGGTATCCACGTGGTTAGACAGCTGAGCCTGTGATAATCAATACCGGTGGATATTTAACTTTTAAGACTTGAAAGACGTTATTAGAGTTATATCCAGCAATCGTAGCCACTCATATCGTTATGTATCACGATTAACCAGTCCATCGGTCGGGAATATTGAAATTACGGTCCTTTGACCATAAACTTCTATATTTGGAAAAAAAAAAAAACTTGGATCTCTCGAGGGCTTTCTATACCACCCAGTGACGTAATCAAAGAATTCCGGGATATATTCCTTAGCCTATGGAAAGTCCAGAGAATTCCGAAGTTTACTTTCCTTTTCTTGTCAATGAAGTTGCCAATTTTGTGGTCTCAACAAAAAGATTGTCCCCCCAAATTGAACGGAAGGTAATCGAATTGGGCTCATGACATTCTTTGAAAAGATAAACATCTTTGGAAGTAAACCAGACCAAGTTTTATTTTAGGAGGGAAATAACAAAATAAACATGGGTTGAAGCGAGCAGGTGTGGAAGCAATGTCTGCATAGTTAGTAAAATTTTCTTATTAGTAACAAGGCCCTGTGGTTGAACACGGCTAACAAACATGCTGGTACTGCTATTCACGAAAGGGGTTACACACAAAAAGGGAATAATTTAAACCACTCGAGTTACTGAATCTGTTGGAGCAAAAACATATTTAGAAATTGTAATGCTTCATTTTTTTTTTTAAATGAAATGCAATGAAAGGAGACAATTTTTATATGTGCATCAAACAAATAATACAGTAAAGTCAAGCCTTCTGAAATGATGTTCCAAATACTTGTGTTTGATCATCTTACTTTTAATTTTGATGACTGTCTGGTCATCATCGCAACACATAAACACAGGAGTCTAAAATCCCAGCAATAAAGTGGTTATGTTACATAAAATGTCCTGAAACCCCACACGGAGCTACATTGTGAAGCTATGGCCCTCAGTTTTCATCAAAGAAAAAAATCTAGATGTGTTTCCTTAAGAGAGGCAACAATTGTACATGTTGTAAATTGTGTTCATTGGATATTTATTATAGAAGATAGAACAGTTTTTCATTCCAAATGAAATAACAGAAAAAGAAATGAAATGCAAGTGAGAAAATCTAAAGACTTGCATATCATTACCAGACTTGGAAACAATGACATAAACATAACTGTAGATCTTTGTTTCTGCCAAAAAACAACAAAAAAAAACAACTTTCTGTTGATTTTTTTTACTGCCCCTACTCTAGTTGCAAACACTATGTATAGTATAAAGCTGTAAATTTCTTGCTTGCATGCGATCATAAAGCTAGAAAACAGTAATACTGCGTTTTGACGCTTTGATTTCCAATATACAGTTAGCTCAACGTGAACTGATTCTCTCTCTCCAGACACCAAGTATTTTCCTGGTGGGACACTGCTAAACACCGGTTTTCACCGAAAAATACTTGGTGTTTTCTTGAAGGAATCACACTGATTAGCGTGTCGTCTATTGCCCTGAAAAACGAAAAATTTTCCAAACACTGCGAAATTTACCGGGTATTACTTGTGTTCCTTTGATCTTTTGCAGGCAATCACAGACGATAATTATCAAGTCATTGAAATTTCATCAATTAAGTTTTTAATAAAAATTATATTTTTTCTAAAGTAGTACATTGTAGTAATTAAAAGTAAGTTTTTATTTTAAAATAACTTGAAAAAATCGGCATGAAAATCACGGTGGATTCTTCTGTCAATAGATCCACATATTTTGGTAAATAAAATTGCTGCTTGTTTTTACGAAAGAAATGGTCTAAAAAGGTTGAAAAATACAGAACACATATAAAAAAAATTCATTTGGTTTATAAAAATTGTGTAAATCTGCAAATGCATTTTATCACAGAATCTATTTTTAGACGTTTACCTGTTGGTGATGCTTGATTCACTTAAAAACAGGATTTTCGGAAAATCTTGAAAATTTTACGTATTAAAGGAATGAATGAACATGAAGAATGTTTTTTAAAAGGACTTGCACTAAATCTTTAATTATTTTTTTTCAAAGTTTAAAGTTTTAAACGCATTTCGTTTTTGAAAAATGTTTTAATCCATAGATGATACTGGAATGTTTTTCAAGTAAAACAAGTGAAAACCTCATGTTTCACAAGTTGGAAGAGACGTTCAATTTTATGCAGCAATAACAAATATATCACTTTTAAAACTGTTTTGACACCAGCAGTTATCAAAGTATTACTCCTCAAAATGTATTTTCAAGAAAATTCATAATTGTAACAAAATCAAAGCGCTGAACGCTGGAGTGCTGCTTAGGCAGTTATCTTTGAAATAAGAAAAGATTTGAAATTTGATATTAAAAAATAAAGGGCTACGCAGAGCACAGCATGATACGACCGCAGCATGTTGACCACTGAAATTTGTACAAGTGTAATCTAAATCGAAAGTGGACACAGTAAAAAGCTTGACACAGTAAATAGATGGACACAATAAAAAGCTTGATACAGTAATTAGCTGGACACAAAATAGTGAAAATAAAGCTTACAAAAAGAATAATCCAAAGAAAAAATCCCATCAAAATCTGAAGAAAAATAAAGATTTCACATATTTCTTATAACTGCAATTTTGGAACCTTTGACCCCTTTTAGCGCGGAAACAGTAAGAGCTACACCAAATCCTTTGACATAATACTAAAAGCCTACAATGAGAGGAATCAAAAGAAAAAAATCCCATCAAAATCTGATTAGAAATAAAGATTTCACATATTTCTAATAATTGCAATTTTGGCCCCTTCGACCCCTTATAGCCCAGAAACAGTAAGAGCTATGTCAAATCTTTTACATATTACTGAAAGCTTGCAATGAGAGGAATCCAAACAAAAAAATCCAATTAAAATCTGATGTAAAACAAGATGGGAGCAGTCGGAAACGACAGCTAATCCCCTCGCCTGTAGCAATTAAATTTCCAAATTCAGTCAAGTTTCAAAAATATTAATTCTCAAAAGCAGCATTACTCTCCATGAGGCATCCACTGACTTAAGATGAACTAGAGCATGTCGAAACTGGCGTTGTCAGAAGGGCCCCGCAATTTCGATCCTGAAATTCCATGTAAAAGTAAAATTGAGGTAAGTGGGGATTCACATTCTGTTTGACACAAATGTGTTGATACAGTAATTTGCTGGATACAGTGAATTCTTGAATTTTTACCAAACCATGTCATTTTTCAGCTTTAGACTTAATATCAAATCATTCCAAGTTGATACAGGTCTAAAAATCTTATGAAGATAATTTGGTTTATAGTAAAAAGTAAAAGTATTGGCAAACGGGAAGTGGTTGATCGACAAATTTGAAAAACCACTTTTGCAATTCAACTCATCATTTCAAAGCTTCAAACCAAATTTCCAATCATTCCCTCCAGTAGAAGCCAAGAAATCTGTGACCGAAATTTAGTTTTTAGTAAAAATTCAAAGTCTCAGCAAACAGGAAGTGGATGTCCGAAAAACTTGAAAATTGTTTACACAATACAACTCATCATTTCCAAGCTTTAGACCAAATTTCAAATCATTCCCTTCAGTAGAAGCCAAGAAATCTTGGAAAATTTGGTTTACAGTAAAAATTCAAAGTATCGGTAAACAGGAAGTGGATGTCCGACAAACTTGAAAATTGCTTACACAATACAACTCATCATTTCCAAGCTTCAGACCAAATTTCAAATCATTCCCACATATAGAAGCCAAGAAATCTGTGATGGAAAAAATTGTTGACGGACAGACAGACAGACGGACAAAGTGAAAACTATAGGGCACCCGCATCTCCATGCGGGGCCCTAATGATGTAGTATCTCAGATATGAACCTTTAAACAGACTATAACCTGAGTCATTGAAGCCTAAAATGTAGGTCAGAGTGACCCAATTATCATCAGAAGCAGCATCACTCTCCAAGACAAATCTAGTAACCAAAGATGATTGATGTGCCACATGTAGTTTCTCAGATATGAACCTTAATGCAATCTCTAACCTGAGTCACTGAAGCATAAAATGTAGGTCAGAGTGACCCAATTATCATTTGAAGCAGCATCACTCTCCAAGACACATCCATTGACCAAAGATGATTGATGTGCCGCATGTAGTTTCTCAAATATGTACCTTAACGCAAACTTAAACCTGAGTCACTGAAGCATAAAATGTAGGTCAGAGTGACCCAATTATCATCTGAAGCAGCATCACTCTCCAAGACGCATCCACTGACCAAAGATGATTGATGTGCCACATGTAGTTTCTCAGATATGAACCTTAACGCAAACTTTAATCCGAGTCACTGAAGCGTTAAATGTAGGTCAGAGTGACCCAATTATCATCTGAAGTAACATTACTCTCCAAGACGCATCTACTGACCAAAGATGATTGATGTGCCACATGTAGTTTCTCAGATATGAACCTTAATGCAAACTTTAACCTGAGGTGGGACGAACGGAAGGACACTCGGACGGACACTCGGACGGACGGACAGGCGAGATGCTATATCCCCTTCCCAACTCCGTTGGGCGAGGGGATAATAAAGATTTCACATGTTTCTAAAAATTGCAATTCTAGCAACTTTGACCCCTTATAGCTCAGAAACGGTAAGAGCTAAGACAAATCTGTTGACATACTACTGAAAGCCAATAATGAGAGAAATCTAAATAAAAAAATCCCATTGAAATCAGATGAAAAATAAAAATTTTAGGTAATTTGCATGTTTGCAATTTTGGTCCTGTTGGGCCCCTCGTAGCTTGGAAAGGAAACAAGTTATCAAAAATCTGATGGTGCAGCGCTATGTTAATTTTTCATAAGGAATCCATTGCAAAAAACTGCATCAAAATCAGACTAAAAATTGAAAAAAATAAAATTTTATCGTGAACGGTACATGCCACGTGAAATCCGTGGGCATACTACAGATTGGAAATTTTCTAAGGAGTACACTGAAAGAAACCCCATCAAAATCTGATAAATAATAAAGATTCTACAGTCAAATATGTGAAAACACCCAATTTAACCCCTTTTGGCCCTTTTTTCTAAAACGGGTGGGGCCAGGAATATAAAATTACAACCCGGGTTCAAGCATGTGCCAAAAAAACATCATACTCAAATTTGAAAATGATCGGTACACTGGAACCAAAGTTATGGTGTCCACAGACACGACATACCCAATTTTACCCCTTTTGGCCCCTTTTTCTGAAAAGGGTAGGGCTACAAACCCGAAATTAAAACCCTGGCTTCAGCTCATGCCAAGAAACCTCATACTGAAATTTGATATTGATCCATCCATTAAAAACAAAGTTATACTAAAAATAAAAAAAATTAAAATTTTTGAAATTCGCCCCTTTTGGGCCCATTTATCTCCTGAACAGTACACGCCACATGAAATCCGTTGACATATTCCTGAATGGAAATTTTCTAAGGAGTACACTGAAAGAAACCCCATCGAAATACGATAAATAATAAAGATTCTAGTCAAATATGTGAAAACACCCAATTTAACCCCTTTTGGACCCTTTCTCTAAAACGGGTGGGACCAGGGACATTAAATTATAACCAGGGTTCGAGCATGTGCCAAGAAACATCATACTTAAATTTGAAAATAAACCGTTAACTGGCACCAAAGTTATGGTGTCCACAGACACGAAAATACCCAATTTTACCCCTTTTTGGCCCCTTTTTCTGAAACAGATGGGGCCACAAACCCAAATTAAAACCCGGGCTTGTCCTCATGCCAAGAAACCTCATACTGAAATTTGATAATGATCCGTCCACTAGAAACAAAGTTATGCTGGCCACAGACGCCAACGCTGACGACTGCGCCATACCATAATACGACCACAAAATTTTTGCGGTCGTATAAAAATCAGTCCAAAAGCTGTATCTCGATGAGATACACCAATATACAGTATGTCAAGTGATTACATAGAAATAAACTCAGGAAACCAAAAAGTTAACAAACATACAATATAAAACGTCTGTTTTTTGAGAGGGCATAGAAATGTGCACTCAAGTCGCAATGACGTCCATCACTAGAATAAGCATATAAGGCCATGTAAAATTAATTATCTGGTTCTCAGATAATGACTTTCAAAAAAATGGTGAGGGAAGGAGGGTATTTAATTTATGTATTTATTTTGTATGCTCATCCATACTCCATCGTTAACTTTTAGCTTTTATGAATAAATATTAAAATATGATAAAGTATATAAAGGTAAGAGAGAACAAAACCATAAGTAAAAAAAATAATACTCCAAAGACAATGAAAAACACAAATAGTAAAAACATTACACAAGGACAATATATGTATAGTCCCTACATCACATAAGTACCACACAGAAAAGAAAAATGTATATTGATCATACCATAAATAGAGTATGCATCATGAATCTTGAATCAAATCAAACTGGAATCATCAAAGACATGAAACAGGTAAAGAAAAGACAGATCCAATATATACCTCACCAGGATATGTCACCTGAAAGAAATTCCTGGAGAAAATTGAGTTAGACTCCCTTATAGACAGGGGAGTAATTGATGAACCTTGATTAGATCCAATGGGATCCGGTAAATAAGGTGTATTTGTATTATTTACTTGGTGACAAGTTGGTGACAGCAGTACAAGTGGAAGGATTACAGTCAGATACACTGACCATTTAGATAGAGGTAAATCTATCAAGGAAGTCACAAAAATAAATTCTTCCAATGAGCAAAATGATAGTGGGATTCCCTTCCAGTGAATGCAATGACAGATTCGTTTTTTTCCACCGAGTTCAGAACAAGATCTCGAGAGACCCTTCTCAAACTGGAGATCAAAACATTCTCGTGCATCAAAGGATCTCTGTTTTCTGGTATTTCAGGCAGACTCGCCATACTCCCTTTTCATAATTTCCTTTACGGTTGTTTAATCCGCCAAATTCACAATAAACGATGGGTTAACGCACGAAAACCCGTCAAAATTGTCAGCGAAATCAACTTTCGTTTTGTTGTTGACAAAACCATTCGGAATATAAACCGGAAGTAGCGATTTCTTCAAAGAAAACGAAAATTCAAGAGAGCTTCGAATGAAATTTGAGTTGTCTCTCTTTAATCAATTCAAGTGAAAAAGCGGGAAAATTTGAACGCGGATTTTGTTACCATTGTATTTATTTTTTTTGGGCAATAAATACGAGCCAGCGGCAAGGTTTTTGCCAATGCGGCGGTATCTGAGAACCAGATAATTAATTTTACATGGCCTAAGCAAAAAATTACATGCAAATAAACTGGCCAAAATGAGAAAAATTATTCAACAAAAGCAATGAACATGAAAGGGTAAGTAAAGAAATACAACAAAGTACACTTGTTACATTTGTAGACTTGCCTTCAGATTGAAATATTAAAGGGAATTTCAAATACTATGCATGTAGTATCAAGACACAGGCACTTGTTACCTTACACATGATGTAACTTGTAAGGTAACACTATGTCATCACCCCCTTTTGATACTAGTGACATACATGTAGTTTAGAGTACACAGTCTAAGAAACAACATGTATCATGTATCACAAAAACTTTTAAAATTTTCCCCTAAAAGCATGTAATTTAGTTGTTACGTCTTACCCTCGACATAGTGAACGGTTTCTCCATGCATCATGATCCGCCGTTATGACAATTTATACCAACTGCAATAATTCATCAGTGATCATGGTCGCTGCGAAACGATTCGCAACAAAACGGAGGAAATCGCTGCAAGTGAATAAAAATCAGCAAGCAACTAGTTCCCCCGTTGTAGCAAATCAATCCTGATTTATTCTTTCAGACATTTCTTCGTCGTCGTGAGGCGGACATTAGTTCCACACCTGCTCGCTTCAACCCCTATTTATTTTGTAATCACCTCAGAAAATATTTAAAACTTGGTCTAGCTCACTTCCCAAGATGTTTATCTTTTCAAAAAATATTATGAGCCCCATCTGATTACATTTCCGTTTAATTGGGAGCGATCTTTTTGTGGATAGCTGCACTAAATTGTCAACCCCATCGGCCATGAAACGAAAGTAAACTTCGGAACTTCTCTGGACTTTACTTAGGATAAGGAATATTTCCCACAGTTCCTTGATTACGTCACTTGACCTCGACAGTTCCGCATTTGTTTATTTCCAAATATAGAAGTTTGAGGAGTTGACGCGCACACCTGTCGTAAAGAAATCAAACTTGATTTCGAATCTTTTTTAAAATAGATGTAAACATTAAGCATTATAAACTTCAAGATATATTGCTATAAGAGTAAACAGTGAAAGAATCAAAGAGTCCACAGCGATCTAGAAACATTTACTTCGGTATTTAGTCATCAGTCTGTGCCAAAAACTTTTTCATTCACTAGCCCGAAGGGGCTAGTAAGGTCTTGTGTTGTACTAGCCCGAACTCAATTTCACTAGCCCTTATAGAAGATTCTTTGTTATTAAGGTACGATTTTAACTAGCCCACTGGGCTAGTGACTTCAAATTTTTACTAGCCCGAGACTGATTTTACTAGTCTCGGGCGTAGGGCTAGTGGCTTAAGGCACAGACTGTAGTCATTTACTACGTTTTGAAGCATTTACTATGTTTCATTCATGAAAACTTGTAATATATTAAAGCGCATCACTGGAATTTTTCATGAATGAACCAAATCGCAAATGGCAAGGGTCAAATTAAGCTACATTTTCACGCTGTATTTTTGTTTGAACTACAAATACTTTCCATTTGAGCATTTTTAAATAAAATAACTAGAATGTGTGCAGCAGTCTCTCGCTATCTTTAATTCTTGACACCAAGACATGAACTATGTTATGCGTATTTGTGAGGTACATCTGGCTGTTTATTTCCTCTGGAGACAATGCAACCGTATAATGCTGCCTAAGCAGCACAAAAATGACTTGCAGCATGTCAATCACTGAATTTTGACAATCGGACAGGTAATTTACATACATAAATTTAATTGCCTTCAACAGCAATAAAACTTGTGGTGTTGAGATAAGAGTTTGGGAGGGATCTTGGAGATTTATCTGAAATTAACGGTGTCGCACCGTGTTACACCAAAATTGGTGTAAAGAGAGAGAGAACCAGTTCGCCTTGAGCTAACTGTTTTGTATACATATTTCATATAAAATTTTTCTCTTTAATAAATAAACAAAGGATTAATCAGTTAGAGTGCAACATGTAAAAACATATAGGTAAACAAAGTTCGCCTAGTTGATACACATGGTCACAATAACACTGCTTTGCCTTGATGCTGCCTTAAGGAGGATCGCTCCTGATTTTTTGGGATTTCTGTCAGATTTTCGGAATCCTCTGGTTTTATCCATTTCAAAGCATTATAAGTTTTTGCCCATGGACCCCCTTATTTTTTTCCATAATTTTATTTTATACATCTTTATGGGCATTCTGTAAAAATTTCATTAAATTCTATCTATTCCATTACACTCATTCATGGTCAAACCTTTGCTAACGTTAATCCAAGAAAAAATCAGAGGAGTTCAGTTTCCCGCCAAATTTTCAATCACATATATCTCAAAAATGAGATCATCAACCTATCAATTTTTTTTTCACTAGAATTACTTCTTATTTAATTTCCTAACATAACATCACATTCATTCGAAATCCTATTTATTTTCAAATTGAGTAGCAAACTCCCTTAACACCATATATTTTCAAATTGAGTAGCGAACCCCCTTAACACCATATATTTTCAAATTGAGTAGCAAACCCCCTTAACACCAGAGATGGATGCATATGTAAATTTACATTAACATACAACAACTGAATGAACTATGAAATTGAGTATTAAGTTGATCAAATGGAAAGCATAGGTCAAAATTACCCAACTTGACCTGGATGCTGATGAACCATCCTAGGTGCATGCACATACAAGGCAAGGATTTGAACAGTAAAATAGAAAATAGAATTTCTGGACTTTAAACAAATTTTTCACTTTTCAAATCTGGTCCGACTCGAAAATTACAAACTTGTTATGACATGTGACTAAAGTGTCAATGCAGTTTGGTATTGATAGAAAGGCCGACTGAAGCTGAAAATCAAATGGTACATACGTTTTAAAAGGAATCAATTGCTGTAAAATAGCTGATTACATCATAAAAACATGGCGGCAATTGAATGGTAATGTCCGATAAGGCGCAAAAGTGCTGAAAATGAAAAATTGAAATTTGCCTGTTGCACTCCTGTTCGTTTCACTCACTACAATCGTGAAACTTCATTGTGCACGCTTTGTACTTCAACTTGAAATGAAATAATGATAGAATTTCCGACTCCTGAGCCCCAAGTGGGGTATTATACTAAGGAAGTATATTTAGAAGGATAGGAAACTCGTGCACAATCAATGTTGCAATTTAAAATTTATAGCGAAGCGTTTGGTATGCATTCAGTTTCGACCTATCTACTTAAAAATTTGTTTATGGATATTAATAAAATTATATTTTTCTGAAAGCTGAATGATTTTTACATCCGTAGAGTAAATTTCGTTACATTACAGCAAGTAGTTTCTTCAATCATATGATTGAAATTTGTAATCAAAACTTTTTTGTAGATTTTTTCCTCTTGCGTTTTTCATCGGTAAAAATGTACCACGATTTTGAACTAAAGGCTTTAAAAGTAATGCACCAGAGTTCGCGTAAAGTCTTTTTGGTCTGCCGGTCATGGGACTGGCAAGTTCAGTTTTTCTGTCAGTCCTACAATAGTTTTGCCGGTCCCAGTGCAAAATTTGGCTCGTCACCATGCAGGTGGCGGATACGGGAATGCCCGGTCTATAATGGGTAGTCAGGTTATAATATGGAAAGGCTGACCACAAAACTAACTGTGTGGAGAAATACCAAGCTCCAAGACCTCTTGTATATAATTTTTCACTGACTTGGAGTCATATAGAAACCTAAATTTCCTGCCCCTACCCTTTTTTCCTTTTTGTTTCCAGTGACAATCAGAAATAGTAGCCCTGGTTGTTCCTTCCACCTTTATTTCTTTCTTCTTTGACTTATGCTTTTTCGAATTTATTTAATTGTTCACTTCCTGATATAGCTGAAATATTGCATCACTGGACGTTACACTATACTCTAGCTAATCAATCATCAAAATTTTGTGAATTTGTTAACCATGTTAACATGAAAATATGTCTTTTTGATATTTCTAAGAAATGTAGGCAGGGGACTTTTGGGTTCTTGTTTTGCCACTTAATTTAGGTAGCACTTTCACTGACACAAGTTTCTCGTTATGGGTAGCCAACTAGGGAAGATCTGGTTAGTTCCATTGCGCGAGTATCCTTGACACTTAAATAGGCAATTAGAACTTAGTCTTAATTTGTTGTCAACAGTTAAATTAGTTTTTATTTTTTCAAATTTACAATGGCAGGCGTTGCCGGAGTTCAAAGGGTACATACGAACGTAACATCAGTTGTGTTTCATACACGTACCGCGAGTATCTCTTCCATCCCACATTGTCATTCGTTCGAGAAACACCATTCGCGTCTTTTTCCCTTCATGATTCGGGATAAAGTGAAGAATATGAACACAATATTGGTACTACCAGTATTGTACAATACTGGTAGAAAATTTTATACCAGTATTGTATTGCACAATACTGGAATTACTAGTATTGTATTAATTGCAATACTAGTTGTACCAGTATTGTGAAATATACAATACTAGTTGTACCAGTATTGTGTTGCTTACAATACTAGTTGTACCAGTATTGTGTTGTGTACAATACTAGTCTTACCAGTATTGTATTTTTTACCATACTGGAATAAAGGGCTACGCCGAGCGAAGCATGATACGACCGCAGCAATGTCGACCACTGAAATTTCAACAAAAGTAGTTTAAAGTGACTGTGGACACAGTAAAGAGCTTGACACAATAATTCGATGGACACAAAAAGAAGCTTGACACAGTTATAAGCTAGGAACAAAAAATGGAAAAATTCAACCCTTTTGATCACTTACTGATGAAAAAAACGTAAGAGCTATGCAAAATATAGACTATCAACTAAAACTTTACATCCAGGAAATTCAAAGAAAAAAATTCCATTGAAATCTGATGAAAAATAAAGTTAAGACGTATTTAGAAAAATTGCAATTTTGGCCCCTTTGACCCCTTGTAGCTCAGAAAAGGTAATTAAGACCTACAAAA
This sequence comes from Modiolus philippinarum, assembly GCA_002080025.1. Lineage (NCBI taxonomy): Eukaryota > Metazoa > Mollusca > Bivalvia > Mytilida > Modiolidae > Modiolus > Modiolus philippinarum. The sequence continues at coordinate 266,391 of MJUU01057148.1, read as the reverse complement.
AATCCATTGACATACTACTGAAAGCTTAGATCAAGAGGAATCCAAAGAAAAAAATCCCATCAAAATCCGATGAAAAATAAAGATTTGACATATTTAGAAAAATTGCATTTTTGGCCCCTTTGACCCCTAGTAGCTGGGAAACGGTAAGAGCCACGCCAAATTCATTGCCATACCTCTGAAAGCTTACATCAAGAGGAATCCAAAGAAAAAAATCCCATCGAAATCCAATGAAAAATAAAGATTTGACATTTTTAGAAAAACTGCAATTTTGGCCCCTTTGACCCCTCGTAGCTCGGAAACGGTAAGAGCTACACAAAATTTGTTGACATATTATAGAAAGCTTAGATCAAGAGGAATCCAAAGAAAAAAATCTCATTGAAATCCAATGAAAAATAAAGATTTGACATATTTAGAAAAATTGCATTTTTGGCCCCTTTGACCCCTTGTAGCTCGGAAACGGTAAGACCTACA
>MJUU01057148.1:206003-258941 GCA_002080025.1 Modiolus philippinarum | reverse complement strand
AAACCTTTACGAAATCCAGCCTGTGATTTAGAAACTAACTCGACATGATCTGCATAAGTATTCAAGCGGTTGTTAAAAATTGAAGAGAATGTTTTACTAAAGCATGAATTTAGAGTAATACCTCTATACATTTCCGGATCTGCTTTAGAACCTTTATTTTTGTAGATGCTTATCATTATTCCAGTGGACCAACTTTCAGGGATTAATCCATTATCAAGAATTAGATTGAACAACTTTATATAAACAGGCATCAAATCATCAACCGTACTTTTGATATATTCATTTAAGATACCGTCGTTCCCGAAAGCCTTACCATTTTTTAGATTTGAAACAACCTTTTTAATTTCTTCTCTTGTAATTGGTCCATTTAAGAATAATTCGACTTCATCAGAAATATTTTGAAAATTAAAATCTGGTTCTTGATCATCTCGGGTTTCGTCACAGTCGTTTAAAGCTTTAAAATGGTCATATAGCGCCTGAAGAGATATATCGTTGCTATTGTCTTTCTTACCAGAATGATTAAGTTTATTAAGGATTTTCCAAAGACCCTTTGTGTCTTTTTTAGACATATTTCTTAATTCGTCAGCAGTCTTTTTTTGATAGTTTGCAAACGCGTTATTTAATGTAGTTTTATGTTCTTTACTAGCCATTCTCATTTTACGTCTATTTTCAGCATTTTTCAAGAAACTGTATCTTTTTCGCGCCTTATGAAATTTTTTTCTGCTGTGTGAACATTTTTTGCATTGTTTTCGTTTGTACATGTCGATATAAACTTGAATGACCATATTTGGATTTGGTGGGGCAATGACAATAAACGATGAACTCGTGACAATAAAAACGATGAATCTGTGTTTATTTTTTGTGACATTAAAATATGTGAATAACAAGAACACGTCGTTACTGTCCGACGCCACTCTCTCTAATTTCACTACTAGAGATATCTCCCGATTTGCTCTGATCTTCCGCACAGGGTTGACTTCCATTCTACACTAACCTCATCGATACAATCATAAATTTAGCTCCCTTGCAAATGATTTCCACATTTGTTTAACCGTACTTCCTAAAATCGAGTCTAAAGTTCCCCTTTTTCCAAATATGGTCACGTGATGTCCCACCCCATTTCCAAATATGGTCATATAGGTCTAAATCGATTCCCGAGCAAAAATAAATCGTTTATCATATTTGGACGTGTCTTCCATATATTGTCGACCCTTACCAAATATGGTCATGTGGTCGAAATCGATTCCAGAGTGAAAATAATGCGTTTTCCATATTTGGGCATGTCTTCCATATATAGGCACCAGGTGCCCCACAAAATCCAAAATATGGTCATGATGTACGAACGAAAACAATGCATTTTCCATATTTGGTCATGTTTTCCATATCTGGACACACGTCCCTCGGATTCTTTACCTTATATGGTAACGCCATTTTCACTTCAGATTACATCGTGTAGGCATTGTTGAACCCTTAAGGGTCCGACCATTTAACCTGAAGGGGGGGGTTATGGTTTTTTTTTTCTGGACAGAAATTTTTTTCGCGCTTCGCGCGAAACAAATTATTTATTTTTTGCACGCGTATCAACAAAATATTTTTTTTCAAAATTAACATTATTTTTTCGGGCAGAAAGCCTCATTCAGAATTTTTTTTCTTCATCATTTTGGCAGCCAAAATATTTTTTTCACATAAAATCAGATCCAAAATATTTTTTTAGAAAAAAAACATACCCCCCCCCCTTCAAGTTAAATGGTCCGTCCCTAAGTGTAATCCTTACCTTAAATGTAATCCGATTACACTTAAGGTTAAGGACCACCCTTTAATGTAATCCCGGTTACATTTACGGTTGCAGGACCTCCCTTAATTGTAACCGATTACAATTAAGGGAGAAAGTGTACAGTACATACCGTAATTGTAATCACTCGGAATTAGTTTACAATTTGCAGCGATTATAAGATAAAAAAACGAGTTCACCATAGCTTGATTATGAGTCATATTTGTTTTAAGTAGCCATCGTTACCATGGGAAAAAAGGGCGGAGGAAAAGTGCTACGAATTACTATCGGAAATCTGGATTTATGGGCAAGTGACTGTTAGAATTTTAAAATACCCGAAATCACGAAAATAATTGGATACTGGAAGTTCATGTTCCTAATGCAGATTTGTCAATTAATGATACTAAAATGTTTACTGAATCTAGAAAGTACATTTGTAACTGCTGAAACTAACTGACGCAAAATCTCGTACGAATACCAAAGCAACAAACCATGAATATTCATAAAAATAATTCATAACAGACTTCGCAATGCTATGGTACATCTAAGGCAGACAAAGGACACATCGAAAACAAAAACATAAATTGACATAAATACAAAATGCAAATGATGCACTTGAAGCCTCTAATAATTTTTATGATATGCCTAAAAACGTTTAGGTAGAACATTGTTTAACATTGAAATAAATTAGAAAGTTAAAGGTAGCAAGAAAATAGTTGTTTTTGTTTAAAGTTGCTCACGTTGAATATTGTTCCCTTCGATAGTGTGTCCGAAATTTTAGTATGACCCCTCCTAAACAGGGCTGACCCTGATGGATCCCTGGAATATAGAAATAGGACGCAGTATCCTAGGCTGTTGGGTACAACCCCTCCAAAACTAAATGTTCGTGGTTGTGCGGGATGAATGAATACATGGCCCATCTTTCGGATGGAATGCAAACTCAGGTCCTCGTGTTGGTACAGATGTCATGCTACCTACATGTTATAGAACCCCTGCAGCAAACTATGCAAACTCTTTTGAGTGGTCCGTAGGTGATCGGTTGCAAGTTTCGATGTCGCCCTACTTTTTTGTGGCAATATAAATTGCCTGTTCCCCAACCCCAATTGTTTATTTATTTACAAATTTGTTCTTGTCTTGATATAGCTAAAATATTTCTAAGTAGACGTTCAACAATATCTAAATAAGTCGAGAGGAAACCAAATTGTCAGCCAAAACGGATAGTCGATGGACATAGACACGAATGGACCCAGTAATAATGACAAAACATAAATGCAAAACTAATAAAACAAGATGAAAATCACGGACTCCACAAAAAACCGGGAGTTAACGAAGGTTTAACATCAACCCTTAAATTTAATACTTACCGTAAATGTATCAATAACAACTATAACCCCTTTTCACTATCCCGTTACCTGACCTAAATCAACAAAGTCAAAGAGATAAAGAGCCAATGCAGGTAGACCACTACTTATAAAACTATGTCTTGAACGGTAAAAGGATTATACAAAACCATGCAGAGAAAAAAAATCCAGAGATTTGGATCTCCTAGTATATCGTATGGAATAATAGGATCTTGCATAAGGTCAGATTAAAGATCGGGCTATCTTTCACAAGTGTAAGAAATTTCGTCTTTTCTCGAGTGGAGCGTAGCGGAACATGAGTAAAAGACGTAGAATTTCTTACACGAGTGAAAGATATCCCGATCTTTCATTTTGACCGAATGCAAGTTCCTATTTCTTCCGTAAAACACGGATAGAAATGTCTAGATACTTATACCGTGTGAACAATGTTGTCGCCATTTGAGTGTTCCTAACATTATGACGTCAGGTGTTTTATGACGTTTAGTCATGGTTACGATTGTTGTATCACAAAAATCAACACGTCTGGTTGGTCATTTACCGGTGTGAGATGAGGTCGCGTGCATCGATCTCACATGGGTAATCTCCCACTGTAAACCACCATTTACGAAAGAAAGTCCTTTTCCATACCTTGGCTGATTGTAGCGAGAGGCGTCATTCGCCATTTTGTATTTGTCTCGCCCGCGACAAAAAAGTCACCGAAAGTGGGACATAGGCGTGCAAAGTATGACGACGGCGGCGGTGGCGTCGCTAATTTTTACTAAATACAGGATAGACCGAAAAGCCCTTTATGTAGGAACATCTTATTTAGTACAGTGGCACAAGGACGTATAATGATAAGTCCTTGAGTGGCAGTACTTATTAAGTGCTACCTGATTGACACAAAATTATGTGACCTTGACTTTAATTTCACGGTCTAGTAACCAGGTAAAGTTTTTTTTTCAGATTACATCCATTCCTAAATAACTATAGGTGGTAGGTCAATGATATATGGTATGTAGGTTGGTCTTGGGTAGTTCATTTGAGTCTGTTATATGACTTTTGTCCTTGACCTCGATTTCATGGTCTAGTGACCGGGTTAAATTTCTCTTATTATATCCATTTCTCAACAACTATTAGTGGTAGGTCAATGACATTTGGTATGTAGCACGGTCATGTGTAGTAATATCAGTCTGGTATGTTACTTTTGCCCTCGACCTCACTTTCACAGTCTACTGACAAAGTTGATTTTTTCTGATTAGATCACTTTCTCAACAACAGTTTGGCATATGACATTAGTGCTTGACCTCAATTTCACGGTCTAGTGACCAGGTTAACCTTCTCTGATTTGATCAATTTCTCAATTAATACAAGTGCTAGGTCAATAATATTAGGTATGAAGGCTGGTCTTAAGTAGTACATGTCAGTCTGGCTTGTGATTTCTGTCCTAGGGCTGTTAAATGAAGGTTTAGTGACCATGTTAATTTTCTGTAGATTAGATCTATTTCTCGACATTTATTAGTGGTAGATCAATAATATTTTGTATGTCACTTGGTTTGGGTAGTTTATGTCAGTCTGGTATAAGACTCTTGCCCTTGACCTGAATTTCTCATTCTAATGATCAAACACTTTAAGTTTCTCTGATCAGATACATTTCTTAATAACTGAAATTGTTGTAATTTAGGTTAATTTTTGTAGTATATTTCCTCATTTCCTTTGAAATCTGTCTAACAATTTCCCACTTATCCATATGCCGACGGGCGAGACACCTATTTCGGTCCACACTTGTTGTGAATTTGCAGTCAGTGGAAAGCACATGGGTGTTATAGGGTACGGTGACGTCGTATGGGGGCGGGACTTGACCTTATTTAATTCCCTCCCTCCCTCCCTGCGTTTTTGCGGGGTCTAAAAGATCCCTCTCCCTACTACTGTTTTTGTTTAAGTCAAGATCTTAGAAGCCAGAACGGGTTAGAGTTCATGGTAAAATTCAGACCTGACGGATACAAGAGCAGGTAGAGGAATATTTTGTAAGTGGATGCGACTTGGATATTCACGATGTTCCTGATCAAAAACTTACATTTTATGCATGAGTTCTCTGTTAAAATTGTCTTTGGTTTACAGTCCCCGAGCAGCACTGATTGTAATTAATCTGAAACTGATTTATTTGAACAAAACAAAAAACAAAAACAAAAAAAAACAAAAAAGAACAAATTGGCGAGGGGATTAACTGTCGTTTCCAACTGCTCCCTTCTCACAGATGATTTACTTGGTTTGATTTTGAAAATGGAAACGTGGGGATTAACAAAGACGAACCCAACTTCTTTCGTTGAGGAGACACTGCTTTAAGACATATATATTTTGTTTTTAGAGGTACTATTTGACTCTTTTAGATGTTTTAGAAGTTTGATACTTATTGATATATTAATTCTCCTTTATTTCTTTATATTATGCACTGGTTTTGACAATGACCTCTCATTCTCATGTATATGTAACCTTGTACTTTTGATTTCTAGAAAATATTTTCAAGTATGTTTCTTGTCACTTATTTAATATAGTCACCTTTTTGTTTGAAGGGTATATATATAGTTTAGCATTGGTATTTTTATAAGAATTTTTAATTCTTCTTTTTAAGCTAATTTAGGTAATGGAAGCTACACTTGTGGATTGGACTCCCGACAACAGTCATTAAAAGCTCCCTCTACTGGAGCAAGACTGAAGAGAAGAATATTTTTTTTTATTAAATAATAGGTTTTAACTGAATTTTAAAAAAAGTAATGAGTGCTGTAATTAGAAAGTAAGATATTAACAATAACATAATTTATGTAAAGTCTAAAACCTAAGGTTGAACTCCCTCCATCGTAGTTTTGTCCTTAGCTGATTATTCGGATTTCGTTTGGTTTTATGCATTTTAAACATTTTTTGAAACTGTGGATTTCCTATATTTGGGTTCTAGTGCTGCTGATTAGGAATTAATTTCCGAAATGGCCATACAGCTCATTAAAATTTATTGCAGTTGGAGTTTAAATATGTGTTATTGTCTCATGTTCATTTACTCCATATCCTTTCGTAAAATACTACAAGAAAGGTCACGAGTATACTATTTACAAGGGATGCTGAAATAATTAAAGTGATTGACAGGTGTAAACTCGAACTAATATAACATATACAGTTAAACATGTCTTAGTGACCACCTGTTACCGACTTTCCGCCTTATGTGACCAAGTTTTCTTTATCCCAATTTAGTGATTTTCATATTGATTTAACCTGTATTAAGTGACCACTTGTCTTATATGACCCTTTTTCAGAGTTCCCTTGAGAGGTCACATAAGACAGGTTTGACTGTATAAGTCCCAAGTGTAAAACTAGAGACTCAGAAACTGAGCCTGTATCGCTCACCTGACTAAATGCTTCTATAAAATGATGTTTTTTTTACCAATTAGTAGAAAAAAGAAGGGAAACGGGGAATGTGTCAAAGAGACAACGACCCAAAGGGGAGTAATAGCAACTCAAAGCCACCATAAGATCTGGAAACCCCACACCGAACGGCAGGTCGGAGTCGGCCCCTAAATAAAGTAATCAAGTTCAGCGAAATAAACATCCTATAGACATAAAGTAAACTAACTAGAAAACAGACAAGACACACAAAGGCTTAATGAATTTCCTGACTTATAGGACAGGCGCAAACCTGCTGCGGCGGGGTTAAACTAATTTTATTGGGCCCAAACCTCCCCCTAGCCAATGTGATAAATAAAAATACAATAGTAACTACAGTAAAATTCAGTTAGCAACAGGACTGAGTCAATTGTGAAAAATTAAACTGAAAGAACTAAATATATACGGACATAAACATGAAATCACAAAAGACTATACTAGCAGTTAACGGACATGCCAGCTCCAGACCCATTTCCAACTGACAAATTAAGTTATGTACCCTCAGTATACAGCTTCCACCAAGATCCTTCCTGTGAGGAGTTTAGCATAATAATTTCATGCATATACCGGAATACATAACCCGTGTACATGCAATACAGATTTTAGAAATGTAGAATGTGTTAAGATAAATGCAAAGACCCTATCAAAAAATCAATGTTAATACCAAAGAGGCCATAGTTATAACCCTTATGAATTAGACGATTTAAAGGTTTTATAAGTTTGTTAGGCGAGTTTAAGTATTTTTTTACTCTTATGTAAAATATTACCGTAAAATAAGGATGTGAAATACCAGCCTTGATTAAAAGTTTACAGGTTGCATTGTATTTATGAACTAAGTCTTTATATCGATGATAGAATTTAGTAAAGGTTTTAACTAGTTTATGATAACGGAAACCCTGAGTCTAGGTCTAGTTGCCACCCGTGTTTTTTGTCTGATCCTATTATAATGAGTTATCTTTGCAAAGGCTATATATACATCTTTCCAATATAGTTTAGTTGAATTTGCTTGAATAGTTTCATGAAGAAGATGAAAAAAATGATTTTTCTCATAGGCTCCAATGTAAAACTATGTTATGCGCTGGCTGCCATGTTTTTTGTCAGATCGGAATGAAATGAGCAAATTTTGTAAAGCATCTTCCTTACTTCAACCCTGTAAAGTTTGGTTGAATTTGCTTCAGTGGTTTCAGAGAGGATGAAAATGTTTACTAAGTTTTGCACTGGTGGCCCTGTTTTTTGTCCGATTGGAACAAAATCAGCAATCTTTGTAAAGGTCCTATAGTACATCATTCCTGTGTAGTTTGTTTGATTTTCATTCAGTGCTTCCAGAAAAGAAGATGAAAATGTGATTTTCCCCATGGGTCCAATGTTAAACCTAACTTCCGCGCTGGCGGCATGCTTTTTGTCTGATCGGAACAAAATGAGCATTCTTTGTAAAGGACCTTAAGTACATCATTTCTGTAAAGTTTGGTTGAATTTGCTCCAGTGGTTTTAGAGGAGAAAATGAAAATGTGATTTTTTCCATATAGGGTTCAATGTTGAACAATGTTCCGTGCTGTCGGCCATGTTTTTTTTCGGATCGGAACTAAGTGAGCAATCTGTGTAAAGGACCTTTAGTACACCATCCCTGTAAAGTTTGGTTCAATTTGCTTCGGCGGTTTCAGAGGAGAAGATGATAATGTGATTTTTTCCATAGGGTCCAATGTTAAACCTAAGTTCGGCCCTGGCGGCCATGTTTTTATTGGATCAAAACGAAATGAGCAATCTCTGTAAAGACTTTAGTACATCATTCCTGAAAAGTTTGATTGAATTTGCTGTAGCGGTTTCAGAGGAGAAGATGAAAATGTGATTTTCCCATATAGGGTCCAATGTTAAACTAAGTTCCGTGCTGGCGGCCATGTTTTTTATCGAATCGGAACCAAATGAGCAATCGTTGTTAAGGACCACAAAATGAGCATTCTTTTAGGGGACCTTCCATACAACATTCCTGTAAAGTTTGGTTGAATTTGCATGCTTCAGTTGTTTCAGAGGAGGAGATGAAAATGTGAAAAGTTAACGGACGGATGACGGACGACGGACACCAAGTGATGAGAATAGCTCACACTTTAGCAGATCAGATGAGCTAAAAGGGGTAAGCCGTGAAATCCACAATGGAAGTTGTTAACTTTTCACTGATGGTAGGTTCCAACCGATCACAATTTTTGACAGGATGTTTTTTTTTATATTGTCCTTTTTTTCTTAAAAAAAAGACTTGCTTTGAATTTTTGCTTTCCTGTCGCTGTTGCGGTGTTCGCCGTCTGATTTAACCGTGCTGTTGCAATCCACTGGTGAAGCCTTGGTATTATTTTGGCTGGTAGGGGGGGGGGGCTCATATTGTAGGTGCATTCAAATATTGGTCTGACTGTAAAAGAGTGAGTGGTTTCAAGTGTTCCAAGTGTTCTGATACCCATAGCTACTGTAATGTTATTTCAAAATACTTTGATGGACGGCCCTTTAGTCCAAAGTTTGCACTAAAACTGGTGTCTTGCACTTAAATTTCACAATGACACTTCCACTTTTTGAAGCGTAGAAGAGTAGTCGAATGATTTTTGACAAGTATAAGATTAGAATCGGATATGGTCAATATTCGACGGCATTTCGATCATCTTTCTACTAGTATATAGAAACAAGAGGCTCTCGAGAGCCTGTATCGCTCACCTGGTCCATGGTCAATACATAAATTCAAATAAACTTCTATGTTAAAGGGTCTCATTTTCAAACTATGTAAACAAACATTTATGTTATATGATCAAACTATTTTCCCTATTGCCTGCCATCTTGGATAAGGGATGGATCTGCAGGACAGAATTTTAAAGAAAATTAAGTGCTGTGCCAAAGTTTATTTCCAATTGGCCAAATGGTTTTAAAGAAGAAGATCTTTGAATGTACTCCAATATTAAACTATGTTTCCCATTGGTAGCCAATTTGCATAAGGTGCAGACTTGAGGGACATCTGAAGGGGACCATCTAAGATGCATTGTGATTAAGTTTTATTCTAACTAGCAAAGTTGTTTTAGATAAAAAAATTCTTTATATGCTCTTTCTATACAGTCCAGTAATAAATTAAGTTTTATTCTAACTAGCAAAGTTGTTACAGATAAAAAAAATTCTTTATGTGCTCTTTCTATACAGTCCAGTAATAAATTAAGCTCCCCGCAGATGGCCATGTTTGATGATATATAGGCACCAAAGTCACAATACTTAGTCAGCACCTCATAGCATCATACATGCCATGTAGTAATCAAATCCATCTGTGGTTCTCAAGGTTAATGTCATCACTTGATCATTAAGGGCTTTACTTAACAACAAAAAATATGCAGGCTGTGAGGCCAAGAAACTGCTTGCTAATTCATGTCAGCAAAGCATACAATACAGTGGCCAATCAAATGCTTCCCTGTAAGACAAAATATTTATATAGAAAAATAATTGTAACATATAATAAGGTAAAGATAAAGAAAGTATTTTTGCAAAAAAATTGTAAAACTTTGGGCAAAAACACTGTTTTTGCTCTTAATTATAAATAAAAATAACTGTTTTAACAAAGCTATAAAAGGGAATTTGTCTAAAGCTTAAAAGAGAAAAGTTAACCAAAGAAGATCTGAACACAGAATTTAAAGGGAAATAACCAATAAACCATAAGGCATTGGAAAAAAAAAAATGGTGAAAATCAATCAATAACTCCTACACAGGCCTTTTCTTCAAAATTTCAGAGTATGTAGATCTTGATATGCTGAACATTATTCCAATTTACACTTCACCTCTCTCTGTTGCAGTTTTTGAAATAAAAAATAAAAAATGCATAAATTTTGAAAAATTTACGGAAAAAAGGGCTATAACTCTAAGACGGGTTTTCCGATTTTCTTCAAAATTGCAGAGCAGATAGATCTCGGCATTCTGAACAATTTTACCCTATGTCAGATTTTTGATATCTGCAACGGTTTCCGAGTTTTTTTGCCAAAAACAGCAATTTACCCCCTATGTTCTATTTTTAGTAACAGCGGCCATGTTGTTTGGCCCTTGGACTAACCGAACACATTTTTTAATTACATATCCTGGTGATGACCCAGGCCAAGTTTGGATTAAATTGGCCCAGTGGTTTCAGAGGAGAAGATTTTAAAGAAAAGTTTACGACGGACGGACGACGGACGCCAAGTGATGGCAAAAGCTCACCCTGGCATAGCCAGGTGAGCTAAAAACGACCTAATGGTTGGATTTCTACGGTACACCGGCATGACCTTCTAAGGCCCTGTCACACTATGTTCTAGCCAACGTGTGCCGACGTCCCATAATTTTTATAATGTGCCGAAGAAATTAAAGAAATTCTCTTGTTGAACGCATTCATAGCGTCAGGCTAACGGCCTACAACTCACGGAAAACTTATCCATAACTTGTATGCAACGCTCACAAAACGTGTAACAGCGTATGACAACGTTGCAAAGGCGTTTTACTAGCGTGCTTGACGTATACCGAACGCATAAATAACGGTCTTCTAGCACTCATAGAGCGTCTACAGACATAGCGTTTTGACGATCTTTGTTAGATCAGCTTGAAATTCTTCATCTCAATGGCATTTTGCAAATGTAGAAATGGATAGAAATGCGACCAAAAATACGACAGATTTGCAGGAGGGATAGGTCCCTCAAAAATAAAAAAAAAATATTTTCAAAACAATATGTCAGTATAATACTGAAATAAATCCGCCATTTTCATTTCTTTGGAATTTTGTCTTGCTTTTTAACCTTAATTTTTATAATAAAACATCGGCTAATACGTTACTCCTTAGTTACAAGGACGCCCAGTTTGCGTTCTCTTCACCTTTAAAATAACTTTCGAGAAGCTACTACATATCGCACACATAGCGTGCATAACGAACCTCTAGCGTTCGTCTAACGTCTGTATAACTTATCAACAACAGCATGTTCAAAATTTTCCGACGCACCCAACGTTCAACAACGCACGGCAACGTGTGTCGACGTGTTTGTAACGTGTTACAAACGTGCCTCTAACTTAGGTATACATATGGAATATAGGACATTTTGTTTTTGATAGGGACTTTATCACGACCAGTATCAAGCGAGCCCGATGCGTTACGCCGTGATAAAGTCCGTATCAAAAACAAAATGTCCTATATTTCTTTTATCGGCAATTCAAAAAATGATAAATAAAACTTTATAAGAAATAGAATAAGCTGAAATTTCTATTTTAGTACAATTTATCCCTTGTTTATTGCAATAATTAATATGCATTCCTCATTCAACGTATTGCGTGTATGAACACAAAGATAAGTGCCAAAACATGACGTCAGCATATCAACCCGCATGTGATTCCTTCACAGTGACCCGATATTTTTGTGATAGTGTCCAGTTCGGTGATACTAAGAATATCAGTCCCTGTAGATCAAAGGAAACTCATACAAATATAGAATAATGGTAGTTTTGAAGGTCGAGACAGAAAATATAACCGTTTCGCGGCGAGGCCGATAGGTCGAGCTGCGATACTAGTGATATTTTCTGTCGAGACCTTCAAATCTACCATTATTTATTGTTTTTATCGGCAACGTTGTAAGAGTCATGTTGTCAATTTCATGACGTCCATTGCCTGATATTTTCTTGTATCAAGGTCAGTACGGAGATACTGTACTGACAATATCAGTCAGTAAGATCAAAGAGAAAATGTAAATATTGCCGATAAAACGCACACCAGCGTGTACAAAAATATTCTCTAACGCTGGGCACACGTTGTGCTGAGCGTTATAGTGTGACAGGGCCATTAAGTCATAATGACATCATTTCGACCAGTCATGTAAATATCGTGTTTGTTTTTATAATGACTTGTCGTCATAAAAAATAACTTTATTATAGCGTTTGGTCCGATACTATGGAAATTTAACTATTTGACAGTTAATCAGCCGAAAAGGCCTAAATTCAAATAATTTATTTAAGGATGTAGTAAGGTTCTACGACTTTAAATTGAAACCATAAATTGAAAGAGCTTTGGTAATGGAATAAAAGTGAAGTGAAGAATAAAGTGAAAAATATTGATAGGTTTTAAGATATTTCACATTTTACAAATTGGCGAGAAAAGCTCTCTTGGACTTTTACCTTAGTATAACATTGAAACATTACTGATTTCTTTTACATGGAAGGAAAATCTACAACCTTGTGAAATTTTGCTTACTGACCTTAAATGACCTACTTGAAGACTTTGATGGCTAAAAATTGGGTGTAATGGGGCAAAGTATTAGTAATAATGTGTAAAATCCGAGAATCCGAAAAACCTCACCTCACTACATCATTAAGTGAAAATTTTCATCTAACTCATCATTCACAGTTTTTAACCGGGTTTCCAATTGAAAAAATCCGGTTATTAGAATGGTGAAATGGCAGGCGGACGGGCGGCTGCCAAATGATCCCAAATAGGTACATCATTTGTCCAAAGCAAATCTCCTTCAGTTTTCAAGATAGAAGTTATATATTTTGCAGATCATTAGAACATATATCAAAGGTGTGTTTGTCACTTTGATTTTGATTTCTGATAATTAATGCCAAAATAAACAGTTGTTGAACTTAGTCATTTTTATGTCAAATGTCTACTTATAGGGTACCCCATTTGTCCGGAACAAATCGTATCCTACAGTTTTCAAGGTAGAAGATTTATATTTTGCAGATCATTTGCACATATATTAAAAGTCTGCAAGTCACTTTCATTTTGATTTCTGATGATTCGTTCCAAAATTACCAGTTGTTGAACTTAGTCATTTTTACGTCAAATATCTGCTTATAAGGTACCCCTTTTGTCCGGAATGAATCTCCTACAGTTTTTGATGTACAAGATTTATATTTTGCAAATTATTTGTTCGTATATCAAAGGTGTGCATATTACTTTGATTTTGATTTCTGATAATTTATGTCAAAATTACCAGTTGATGAACTTAGTCATTTTTACGTCAAATATCTGCTTATAGGATACCCCTTTAGTCCGGAGCAAATCTCCTACAGTTTATGAGGTAGAAGGTTTGTATTTTGCAGATCATTCGTACATATATAAAAGGTGTGCACATTACTTTGATTTTGATTTCTGATGATTTATGCCAAAATTACCAGGTGTTGAACTTCAAATATCTGCCTATAGGGTACCCGTTTTGCCTGGAGCAAATCTCCTACAGTTCTTAAGATAGAAGGTTTATATTTTGTATATTTTTACATATATCAAATGTGTGCATGATACTTTGATTTTGATTTTCAGTAATTTATATCAAAATTATCAGTTGTTGAACGTAGTCAATATTACAATATTATGTCAAATATCTGCTAACAGGGTATCCCATTTGTCCAGAGCAACTTTAACAAAATATGCCACCTCAAAGGAAGGTTAAACATTGCAGATTGTAAAAAAACTGTACATTTCAGATATTCATGATTGACCTCTGGGTTAGATATACTGTCCATGTAAAAAAAAACGGTTTGCTGTCGCATTGTTTGTATTGTGACGTTATTGTTCGTTTTTGTTTGTTCTGCCTTTGTCATGCTGTGTCGGTTCGTGTTGAATATGAATTGCCGTAGTTTTAGATTTTTTATTTTGGAATTCTCCCTTTCATCATTTTTGCTTCGGTATTCGTAAAAATGCCGATGTATCACAACATTAACATTCCGTGTATTAGAATGTGGTCTTTTTCATTTCCTTGGCGAAAGAGCAAATGAAAGTCAGAGTCAGTAATTAGTAGAGCATGATAGCTCTTTCCTTAACCGATTTTGACTTTTAATTTGTTCTCTACCAGCCAACATTTATTTTGGTACATTGGTCTTTTTTTATTTGATCTCAACTTGAAGTGGCCATTTCATAGTAAGCTTCCATTTTGTTATAAGGAGACAAGACATACGATTTTCCATACTTTCGTTCCAATACCGAAAATATGTGGATATGAAAATGTTTTTAAAATCTCGTACACTTATTGTCCTTAAGAATGTGTGTATATATAAATATTGTATAAATATTGATTGTAAGAAGAGTTAAATGTCCAATGAAAATCGTTTTTAAGGGTTACTATTTTTATCATAGTTGACAACTAAGTTTAACCTTTAGAACAGTATATAGAGAAGTGAAATCTTCAGAGACAAACAAAAGTTCACTGTCTCTCGACGCAAACTTATAGGTTGTCAACGTGAGATACAAGGGGATGATATAGTGCTTCGCTTCTTTGGTGAAAAGGAAAAGTAAAGATTATCCAGGTAAGCCGTGTATTCAAAATCACATACCTGTCTGACAGTCAATCATATGATACGATATGAATTTAGAGTCAAAGATTTGATATGAATTTATTATTTGCACATTCCAATGTTTTTAGCTTGGTCATACAAATTAGGGCTCTGACGAAATTTGTACCCTGACCAAAGATATTTTCATTCTGATCTAAAACCGGGTACTTCCTCCTTTCAAAACATGTCCTCTGACATAGATCAATTGGTTATTTTTCTGCGTGTACCATGAATAAAATTTTTACCTGTTCTTCTTGTTATAGATTTTACGGATCAGGAATGGCCGCAATACGTAAGAAATTGGTAATAGTTGGTGATGGTGCCTGTGGTAAAACATGTTTGCTTATTGTGTTCAGCAAAGACCAGTTCCCTGAAGTATATGTACCAACTGTATTTGAAAACTATGTAGCAGATATTGAAGTAGATGGAAAACAGGTACATGAACAATACTTGAAGTCTTTGAACTTTAATCTTATGTTCTACATCAACAGGCCCTTGATGCATGAACCAGTTTTTACTCTTCTCTTTAGACCGAGTAATCTTAGAAATTGCGTTTGAACTTTTGATAATTGCAGCTTTTACTGATAGTCTAAACAAGTTATATTAAGTCCTTAGTATTGATTAAGATGAAGAACAACAATGAAAGCGTTGTTCCGTTGCTTTTGGTAGATACTTGGTTGTCACACGTGCATTTACCGAGACATTTACTCCATATTCTTTTATTGCTTATACTGTACAGCATTTACTTCTCAATTTAATTGTATTTGTATCATTTATTACTCATATAAATCTTGATAGCAGGATAGGAATATAACAAAATATTAACCTTTCACCATTGTACTCTTTATTTTATAGGTTGAATTGGCATTATGGGATACAGCTGGTCAAGAAGATTATGACAGACTTCGCCCACTTTCCTACCCGGACACGGATGTTATTCTAATGTGTTTCTCTGTTGATAGTCCCGACAGCTTGGAAAATATCCCAGAAAAATGGACTCCTGAAGTGAAACATTTCTGTCCAAATGTACCTATTATTCTAGTGGGAAATAAAAAGGATCTAAGGAACGATGAAAACGCCAAAAGAGAATTAGCAAAAATGAAACAAGAACCTGTCCGAAATGCAGAGGGTCAGGCAATGGCTGAAAATATACATGCTTTTGCTTACTTAGAATGTTCTGCAAAAACGAAAGAAGGTGTGAGACAAGTGTTTGAAACTGCAACGAGAGCTGCTCTGCAAACTAAAAAGTCTCGTCGCAAGAAGAAATGCAAAATATTTTAATTCATTTGTTTTAAAGTAAAATTCAGCTCAAAGGTTAATTCTATAATTTCGTTTTTTTAAAAGAATATGAGTGCTTCCATAAACATGACCGAGCCAAACTGTATACTTTTCATGTGACATTTTTTTTTCAAGGCATGTTTTGTAAAATGAGTAATGTAAACCTTGTTCATGCATTCCCCTTAAAATAAAGTTTTTTTTATCCAAAGATATGTAGCTGTAATGTATTTATTTAAAATGCAGTTTCGGGACCAATATATTTT
Source organism: Modiolus philippinarum (assembly GCA_002080025.1). Classification (NCBI taxonomy): domain Eukaryota; kingdom Metazoa; phylum Mollusca; class Bivalvia; order Mytilida; family Modiolidae; genus Modiolus; species Modiolus philippinarum. The sequence continues at coordinate 242,569 of MJUU01057148.1, read as the reverse complement.
ATACAGCCATTTGGAATGACAAGACCACTAAAGACTGTATTTGTTACGTTCAATAGACGAAGAAAAAAAAAAACGAATGGTGAATATATCAGTATGTTATTCTGATTTTTAGTTCGCTTTGAACAACGAAATTGAGGGAACTATAGTAACCCCCCCCCCCCCCCCCCCCCCCCCCCAGCGTCCGCGTCCTTTTATATGTCTATAATGTACGTGTACGTTTGCTTCCGCGTCTGCATTTGAGTGTTTGTCTCTGCGTATATGCATGGTAGGGTTATCCAATTTTGCATACAGTTGCACCTTAGGTTGACTGACAGCCTCGAAGATGTGGTCTCTTTGACCTGTATTTTCTCCTCTTTTTTGGATTGATTGATTGGTTTCCTTTTAAAACATCTAAGTTCACATCTCAGTCAGTGTACATGGTGAAATCATCTAACAATGTATATGCAAACACCTCTGATGGTAGATCAGCGTCCAGGCAAAATAATGTCATTCTGACCTATATTGTTCTTTTTATTTCCACTTTTCCATGCCTTGCATACCAAATATGAAAAAAAACTGTGATATAAGTACATGTATAGCTGCTGAGAAATGTTTTCCCGCCTTCGACATTCACTATGATGAAGCATACCAAATAACATTTTTTGACCTTATTTTCTGTTTGTTATGGCCTTATCTTTTCTGTTACACGTGGTAATGGAATCTTTGATATTTGATTTTTTTGTTTTTGTTTTTGCTATGTTTATTGTGTGCCCCATACGTATAGGCGGGACGACACATTGTTTTTTGGTCCGTTTCTTTTTATTATGTTCTTTACTATGTTTCTTATTAAGTCACCCAAACGAAGTTTGGTGACTCATTGTTTTTACTCTGTTTCTTATTAAGTCTCCCAAACGAAATTTGGTGACTTATTGTTTTACTCTGTTTCTTATTAAGTTACCCAAACGAAGTTTGGTGACTTATTGTTTTTACTCTGTTACTTATCTTATGGACCAAAAACCGATTTTGATGTACAGATTTTGGGTTTCTTGCTTATGGCTCAAATACTATTGAAGATACAAAAAGACATTCATCATACAAAATGCTCAGGAAGACGGGACCTCCAAAATGAGGTCAAGGTCAAAGGTCAATGTCACATCCCATAACTTTATTTCATGTTAAAGTATCGCTAAATACACATATTAAGCTTGGAATGTTGGTTTCATCGATGAATAAATAATGAAAACATTATGACCCAACTTTCTTTCTGACGTAATCCAGAAATATTTTGACCTGTGAATCAAAGCACTACTTACAACATAATGAGCTAAAGACACTAATTCTTACATGAGGAATAAAAGAAAATATTTCAGAATGCATTATTACAATCATTGGTGATAAATTTACAACACGGTATTTTTTCAAAGACCAATTGAGTATGGAATCTGGTTTGGGTGACTTGTGTTTGCATGCAAACATATCATCACTTGTTTTCTCTATTTTTATTCCCCAATTTCACGAACTTTGTCCGCACATTTTCTCAGAGATGGATAGTTCAACTTAAAGAAATAGATACCATCCCGAAGGTGTGCAGAAATGTCTTAAAATTTCCAAAGTGACCACCGTCATTGGTCACTTTGAACTTTGACCCAAAATCTTCTTAATATTTGAATAGCTCGGAAACCATGAAGGATAGCTCATGACGGACATTTGTCATATTTGGACCGAAACTCTATGATGAACCGTTCATGTGTTATGCCCCTTGAAAATTTCGTCATATCTTTAAACACGTTTTTTTCTCGAATACGGTAAGGGATAGAAACCTAGAACCTTTTTCATTCAACTTAGCTGATATGTGATGCATATAAAATGCCAAGGACAAAAGTCATTGGTCACTTTGAACTTTGACCCCGGTCCTTGATAATGGATTAACTCATAAACAGTAATATAAAGCTGATAACATGTAATTGCAAAAATGTGTGTCTTGTTAAGATCTACATTTGTTACATTGGGTCCAAACTTATTGGACCAACCGTTTTGGGCCTATTGACAAAAAACGATTTTGATGTCCGATTTTGGGGTCTTTGCTATAGCTCAAATACCATTGAAGATACAAAAAGACATTGGACATACAATATGTTCAGGAAGACAGGACCTTCAAAATGGGGTCAAATGTCAAGGTCACACACCCAAAACTTTATGTCTTGTTAAAGCATCAATAAATTCACATTTTAAGCTTGGAATGTTGGTTTCATCGAAGAATCAATCATGAAAACATTATGAAGCAACTTTCTTTCTGATGCAAATCAGAAAGATTTTGAACTGTGAATCAAAGCCCTACTAGCACTGATAGACGAAAACATAATGGGCTTAGAACACTAATTTTTACATCAGGAATAAACAAGATCGCTACGCGTAGCTATGTCCCCCGCCGCTGCAGTAAAGTCGATAAAGTCCCATAACTCATGTTAAATTTTACGAATCAAGATGGTGGCAGGATATGATCAACTGCATTAGGTGGCAAACAGCCAAGCAAAATTTCAGCAAAATTCCTTAATTGGATTTTGAGGAGATGTGTCCACAAAGTCTTCCTATGTTGTAGTATGCATTAAGTCGATGAAGTCCCATAACTCTCGTAAAATTTGTCGAATCAAAATGGCGGCATGATATGACCAAGTACATATGGTGGCAAGTGGTCAAACAAAATTTCAGCATAATCCGTTTAGTGGTTTCCGAGGAGTTGCGCCAACAAAGTGTTCCTAAGCTTTAGCATGTGGTGGCATGATATGATCAACTACAGTTGGTGACAAACAATCACACAAAATTTCAGCAAAATCTGTCCAGTGGTGTAAGAGGAGTTGCGCCCACAAAAAACGTGACACACAGATGCATGGACACACGGACGCAGACCATTGCTATGTCCCTCTGTTGCGTTGCGGCAGGGGACAATAAATTGCTATGATCTAGTACATATGGAGACTAATAATATTGGAAAATTTGAAGGAAATCTGAGCAATGGTTTTTGATGAGTTGCGTCCACAAGATCTGTCATTGTATAACATTGTTAAATTTTTGAAGTCCAATAACCCCTACAATATTTGACGAATCAAAGTTGCAATGCGATATGATGTAGTACTAACAATCCTGTAAATTTAGAATGAATTCGGACTAGCAGTTTCTGAGGAGTTGCGTCCACAAGGTTTGCCTTTGTATAATAATGTGGAAATAATCAAAGTCCCATAACTGCCAAAAAAATTGACGAATCAAAATGGCGATGCGATATGATCTAGTACTAATGGTGACTAATAATCCTGTAAAATTTGAATGAATTCTGACCAGCGGTTTCTGATGAGTTGCGTCCACAAGATTTGCCATTGTATTACAATGTGGAAATAATCAAAGTCCCATAACTCCCACAAAATTTGACGAATCAAATATGGCCATGCGATATGATCTAGTACTAATGGTGACTAACAATCCTGTAAAATTTGAATGAATTCCGACCAGCGGTTTCTGAGGAGTTGCGCCCACAAAATACGTGACACATGGACACACGGACACACGGACGCAGACCATTACTATGTCCCTCTGTCGCGTTGCGGCGAGGGACAAAAAAATATTTCAGAACACATTATTACAATCATTGGTGATAAATTTACAACACAGCATTATTTCTAAGAGCAATTGAGTATGGAATCTGGTCTAGGTGACTTGTGTTTGCATGCAAACATATCATCACTTGTTACAATTATTATTCCTCAATGATTTTTGTACGACCGCAAAAATTTTTGCGGTCGTATATTGGTATGGTGTTGTTGTCGTCGTCGTCGTCGTTGTCGTCGTCGTTGGCGTTGGCGTTGTCGTCGTTGTCTGTAGACACTTTTGATTTTGGTCAATAACTTTAGTTCCAGTTGATCAATCCTTATGAAATTTTAACTCAATGTTCCTTGGTACAAAAGGAAGGCTTGGCTTAGTTTTGGTCATTGTGTCCCCACCCGTCTTTAAAAAGGGGACCAAAAAGGGTTAAATTTGATGTTTTCTTATATTTTACTATAGAATCTTTATTATTTGTTGGATTTTGATGGGGATTTCTTTCAGTGTCATCCTGAGGAAATTTCCGATCAGTAGTATGTTAACGGATTTCACGTCGCATGTACCGTTCACGAGATAAATGGGCCCAAAAGGGGCGAATTTCAAAAATTTTATTTTTTTTAGTCCGATTTGGATGCAGTTTTTTGCAATGGATTCCTTATGAAAAATTAACTTAGCACTGCACAATCAGATTTTTGATAACTTGTTTCTTTTCCAAGCTATGAGGGGCCCAATGGGGCAAAAATTGCAAACATGTAGATTACCTCAAATTTTTATTTTTCATCGGATTTCAATGGGATTTTTTTCTTTAGATTCATCTCATTGTAGGCTTTCAGTATTATGTCAATGGATTTGGCGTAGCTCTTACAGTTTCCGAGCTATTAGGGGTCAAAGGGGCAGAAATTGCAATTTTTAGAAATATGTAAAATCTTTATTTTACATCAGACTTTGATGGATTTTTTTTCTTTGGATTAATCTCATTGCAAGCTTTGAGAGTTATGTCAACAGATTTGGTGTAACTCTTACGGTTTTAACTCTATAAGGGTCAAAAGGGCCAAAATTGTAATCATTAGAAATATGTAAAATCTTTATTTTTCATTAGATTTTGATAAGATTTTTTTCTTTAATGTATAGCTCAAATACCATTGAGGATACAAAAAGACATTCAACATAAAAAATGTTCAGGAAGATGCAACTTTCAAAATGAGGCCAAGGTCACAGCCAAAAATTAAAACTTTATTTTACGTTAAGTATCAATAAATACACATATTAAGCTTGGAATGTTGGTTTCATTGATGAATCACTAATAAGAGCATTATGGCACACCTCCTTTCTGACGCAACCAAGAAAATATATTAACCTGTGAATCAAAGCACTACAAGCATAATGAGTTTTAAGCACTAATTTTTATACGAGGAATGAAAAAAAAAACATTATTACAATCATTGGTGATAGATTTGCAACACAGCATTCTATCAAAGTGCAATTGAGTACGGAATCTGGTTTGGGTGACTTGTGTTTGCATGCAAACATATCATCACTTGTTATTTTTTATTATTCTTTATTTCTTCCAAGGATTTTTGTCCGCCTATTTTCTCAATGATGCCTGGACAGAATTCATTCATACTTGGCAAAAAGTTAGATCACCATGAGAAGATGTGCACACGCAGACAAAAAATTTCAAAATGGCTGCCGTTATCAAGGAGGCCGCCAAATTACGTCAAAATTTCAACTTTGTCGGAATTCAATGAAAATTGATTTCCAGGTAGATTTTGATGCTGCTAACAGAATGGAATCATCGAATTGGCTGCCAGGGGCGACATCAGCTATTTCTTGCAATTGCAAATCTAGTTCCATTTTAATATTTATCGAGGCACCAGCGCTGGTGATGGAAGCACCGGCGGATCCAGCTAAACTGCTTTTGAGAAAGAGGGTTCTAATAAGGTTCAAAAAAGGGGGTTCCAGGTCATTTTTTACCGATTGTTGGTCAGTTTTGCCTAAATTTTCACAAAGCACTGGCGGATTCAGGCTCAGAAAAAGAGAGCCCCAATGAGGTTCCAAGAAGTGGCTCCATGTCATATTTACTGATTGTTTGTCAGTTTTGCCTAAATTTTGCGCGAAATTTAAATATTTTCGAGAAAAAGGCGAGTTCCATTTTCCAGAAGAAAAGGGGTTCCAAAATGGGGGTTCCAGCCTGCGTCATTCTTTACTGATTGTTTTTCAGTCTTGTCTAAATTCTCATGAAGCACGATCGGATCCAGCCCCCGAAAAAGAGGGTTCCAATGAAGTTAAAAAAAGGGTTTCCAGGTCATTTTTTTGCTGCTTGTTAATCAGTTTTGCCTAGATTTTGCACGAAATTTGAAAAAAAAAATCAAAAAGGGTGTTCAAGGTAATTTTTTACCGATTGTTCGTCACTTTTGCCTAAATTTTTACGAAGCATCGGCGGGATTGTTAGTCAGTTTTACCTAAATTTTGCACAAAATTTAAAAAAAAATCAAGAAAAGGGGAGTTCCATTTGGCAGAAAAACGGAGTTTCAAAGCCCCGACCCTCTCCATGAACCGCCAATGGCCAGGTTGTTTATGAAACAAACGTGCGCAAATTAACAATAATTTTATGAAGGGGCAAGGCAGACGAATGCCAGCATTTTTTAGTAAAGGCAAGCCCGGTCATGAATTGACGTGCTTTCGTGCAGATCAAGCCTCCGAAAAAGATTGTTCCAAAAAAGGGGTTCCAGGTCATTGTTTAGTCAGTTTTGCCGCTTAATTTTGCACGAAATTGAGAAAAAAGAAAAAAGGAGTTTCGTTTTTTCTGGAAAAAGGATCAAACTCCCGGACCTCCTCCTAGAACCGCCAATGGACATGTTTTTATATAATAAACATGCGCAAATTTACAATAATTTATGAATATTTTTTGTAAACAATGAAGCAAGCCATACAAAGTCAGTATTTTTTAACAAAAGGATGCCCAGTATTGAAATGATCTGCTTTCGTATGTTATTTTTGAAAGTATTTCCCGTGACTTGAAGAATTTGGTCCATTTACTGTCCTTCAAGCTTAAGTTTAGACCAATTTTATTGACCATTTGGCTACCAATTCTACAGATTGATAACTAAACTGTTACTAAAAATCTGTAGAATTGGTTTACCAAATTGAGAAATTGATACTCACCTCAAGATAAATTTTTTTCTGTTTAGTTAATGAGCATGTTGATCTATTTTCATATTAAATAATAGCCTTCCTAGATAAGGTAAATTTCTGTTTTTAATTTTGCAAAGACTTTGCATTGTTTTTATGTAAATAGTTTATGAATAAAAATATAAGTAAATGGTATTTACTTTAACAAATTTTGATATGCCCACAAATATTCAATCATGTATATCATTTTGAGGGAGAAAATGTAAAAACCCCAGTTTTATTGATGGGAGATAATTTTTCATGTTCTATTACCTCTCTTGGTAAATTTATTATCTCCCATAATCAATTCACTGATTTTGTGTTTTATACCAAAATAATACTAAAAGTGATTTACATTATCTCCAAAAGTACGTGAATTACCCATAAATAAAAATGTTCAACTGATTATACATGTGAGAACAAAACTTTTCACAGTTTAAAAATTTGTTTGAAATAATCAAAAACATGAATTTACCTCTGTAATAGCAGAAGTCCATTATTAGTAGAAGTCTGCAACTCGTTCAATACGGCACGTCTTAATACCACAAACTACGATAATACCACAAACTAGATCGATTATACCACAAACCACCACAAACCACACATAATCAAATGTTAAACAGCACAAACCACCTAGATTCATTATGAAAACGATTAAAATGTGTTAAATATCGAAAAACAAAATCAAAAACTCATTTAATTTGATATTTATAAACAAAAAACGATTTTTCGTCTTAATACCACAAACCACGATAATACCACAAACTAGATTTATTTTACCCCAAACCTCCACAAACTACACTTAAAATCAAATTTTAAAATGCACAAACCATCACAATTCTTTATAAAAACAATTAAACTAAGTTGAATATCAAAAAAGAAAATTGAAAATTAATGAAATGCAATTGTTATAGCCAAAAACGATTTTGTCTTAATACCACAAACCACTTTAATACCACAAACTAGATTTATTTCACCACAAGCTACACTTCTTTAAACGAATAATTGTACAAACCACTAAGAATCCATTTCAAAACAATCAAAATTTGTTAAATATAAGAAAAGATTAATGGAATTAAAAAGTATTTCATTTTATATGCCCAAAACTGTTTTGATTTAAAACCACAAACCAGGATAATACCACAAACCAGGATAATACCACAAACCAGGATAATACCACAAACCAGGATAAAACCACAAACCAGGATAAAACCACAAACCAGGATAATACCACAAACTAGATTGTATTTAGCACAAACCACCACTAACAACATGGATAATTGCATAAACTTCTTCAACCTTAATAAATAACATGCAAATATGCAAAATATCGAAAACTCTCGAAGAAAAATGTATTTATTTTATTTTTATCCTGAACCGCAAACTAAGATAACATCACGAACCACATAGATTTTACCAGTAATCACACCCAATCAAAAGAATATATGCATATAAGGGAGCAGAAAATATAGACAACCATATAGAATAACAATAAATAAAAGATAGAATTAAGATAAACGTCGAAACGGGAAATATGAACTTCTCTCGTTTTATTACTCTCAAAAAAGTTTGTCTTAAAACTGCACACCAGGACAATACCAGAAACCCCATGTAGATAAATATACAACCAATTCAAAGAATGATGTGTCAATTAAAATTACCGATAAACAAATCTTGTCCATTTCTTTTGCAGAAATTACCTGTCCATATACTGTTGGCCTTTCAATTCAATTTTAATAATGTAATGTCATAAGAGATATAATACGTATTTAGATGATGTGTCAAAAGAGGAATAAGGCGACAAGATGTGTGCAAAAAAAAAAAAATAAATAAAAAACATAAAAACATAAAAAAATAAACAAGTAAACAAACAAAACAAAAGATAAATGTAAATAATATGTTATTATTGAACTTGAGGATCTCAACTAATTTGAGCCCACGTATCTTGACCACCCGTCTGTCCTTTATTGATTCCCTAATTATTATCAGGTACATAATAAACTTATGTACATGTCATATTTCACACTATTATATTTCCGTTTTTAGCAGCTTGAATCCACATTCATTTAAAGAAAGACAATATATAAATATAAATATACAATGAAATGGTTTTTGATGAAAAAATCTTCTCAGTTTCTGCATAATCTGCAATACACGTACAGAAAATTTGTTGACAAATGCATTTCACTTGTATGGCAGTAAATTAAATTTGTGTCAAAATGAAATATACAAGAAGTCAAATTAACAACAATTATTCACTACAAATTGTTTTTGACACGCAAGTTCAACTTTATAAATAGTAGGGACACTCAGTAGGTCTTATTCTGATTTTCAAAATGCCAAAGCGCAAAGCAGTAGTACTTGGGCACAGTTTTATTAGAAGGTTAGATGAATGGATGAAAGAGGAAAACCGAAATTTTGTACTACGGTTTAGCGTTGAAAATTTGACATTGGTGGACGCGAGGTTGAGAATACTTCTAAATATGACATAAGAGTGCTAATGACGAAACGGCCATCTATCTCTTCAGCTATAGGATCAAATGATATATCCAGTGAAAGATCTGCAAGAAGTGTTGCAATTGATTTAGAAAATTTGGCATATACAATAAGAGACAGGCATTCAGTGCATAAAGTTTTTAGAAGTTTTGTTTTCTTACGACCGTCTCCATAGAATATGAAGCAAAGTGTATATGACGGCGAAAAGAAGAAAATAAACAAAATGCTGTTTATTTAAGAGGTTCAATAAGCAAACAGGGGACATTTATTAAAGGCCTCTATTTTGAGTAGGACAGAATTCATTTAAACAAAACTGGTTCGAAGGAGTTCTTTTACAGTATTTGGATCCATATGTTTATAACACGGGCTCTGAGGTCCGGGCTCCAAACTTTTTGAAAGCGGGGCTCAAGGCTCCGATATAAGGGCTCCGGGTTCAAACACTGGGGCTCCAGACTTAAATAATAGGGCCCCGGTTTCTACTCACTGGGCTCATGATTCCACTGACTTGGCTCCGGTCTCCACTCATTGGGCTCCTGGCTCCATGCATGCATACATACATCGGCACCGGGCTCTCAGGTAGCTTTAGAGCCTGTGTTATTACCCCAAGACATTGCAGATTTCAGAGATATTGTTTGGCTATATTTGTGTGTTTTATTCATGTCCATGTCCAGTACGTGTTGGCCTTTCTTTATACTAAATGGTCTCTTTGATTACTAAGAGAGCAACTTCGGGCTATGTCGACATCTTAAGATTGCGAAACTTGATATTGCAACCAAAAAGTTACATTTTATTATAATTACAAAAAAATGATGATATTTTTATGACCATACACGAAAACTCCGATAGTGTCGACAGACCACTTTGGCCGAGAAAACTCGGGCAGGTTATAATTTGTTTTCTGTTTTGAACAAAAAGTTCGACGAAGACTAAAGGTCCTATTAACACTTCAAGATTGTAATATACATACATAAACAAATATATATTACTAAAAACACATGCTTTGCATTTAAGAATTTTTTATTTTTCTATTTAGTTTTTACCCGCATTGAAAATGTCCCACTTAATACGTCTATCCTTCCCAAATAGGTTGAACTACTTCATTACGCCATACTCTAAAAATGGTGTTTAGATTCTAAACACAGACTTAAACACCGCGATTCTTATGTATTTTGAATATGTTCTAAACATGTCTTTTGTTTACTCTTTTTATGTGGGCGATGTTCGATGGGGCGCGAAAATATGTATCGCGTGTCTGCAAACTGATTGAAATATCATGTAACTTCGTGGAATGTGTAAAAAAAAGAACTTTGTTTTTCACGTTACAATTTGGACACTGGCGCAACTGAGTATGTTCAGTGTCGGTATTTTAAAATGCGCTGTACTTTATTTGAATATATGAAAGGACATCAGTAAAGTGGAAAATTGAAATGTTCTTTGTTAATACAATGGGCAAATTGGTTCATCAGGCCAAAGATCGCACAGAACCTATGTTGTTTCTCTAACACAACTTTGATCCGCAGGTGCACCTGATTTGAACGAGTATAAGACAACAATACTGGTTGGTAAAAAGCTGCATTAACATAAATATCCGCTCAATCGTCGTGAGATCCTAACATTCTGTTCAGAACCAAATATTTGCTCAAACAACACATTTTCGCCCCATTGATAATCTGTAATTCTCAATAATCCGCTCGTTGATTGAACGTTCTGGTAAAAAAAAATTCCGTATTTGCTGTGATTTTTTTTACATAATGTACTGAATTCCTTCAAAAATATGAAACGGTGTTATGTGGTATTTTTGGTGTTCGGTGGTGTTCTGTCTGTTGAAAATAATGTACGGTCGGGTAAAACACTATTGCATTCACATATTTGTTGACATTTATTCACAATGGTTTGAATTTCTAGTGGATATATGAGATATTTTTTCATAGTTGGTGTTCGGCGGTTAAAAATAAAGTGTTTTGTGGTGTTGTTGACGTGTTCGGCGGTGTTTGGTGGTGTTCGGTGGTGTTTGGCGATAAAAAGACGCACCGATTTGAACATTGTTTTGTGTTCAATCTAAATTCTTTCTTCTTTTTGTATTTTTATTTATCTATTCATCTTTAAAGATATTTCAATCTTCTTCAATGTAAAAATATCAGGAGTCCGCTCCTATTACATGAAATTACAAAATACCGAAATTGTATCAAGTTTCAGTTCTACAACTTGCTTTCTATTTGGACATATTGTGTCTCTTCAATACATTGAAATCATTGAAGAACTATTTCATAAAGGCTAAAATAACGTCATATATAATAAAATTAAATTCATATATATGTTCAAAATTACTTATGATGTATTATTATATAGACTGCAGTGAAAGATTGAAATTTCTCAGTGAATTAAAAGTGATAATTAACTGTGAAATTATTTTCCATAATTTCACTCTAGGAAGTGACGTCACAATAGACGTTGTCAACGTTGTTGTTAAGTAAACGTCTCAGCGGATTAACATGGAAAACGTAGTTCATGAAAAGAATCTTAAATTAAACCATTAAATATGCGAGAACTGATCTATATAATAAAAACAATAACTAATCCTAAATTCTGATTATCGAAAATATTCAACTCATGATCGAAAAACACTGTAATTCACTCATGCGCTACGCGCATTCGTGAATTACTGCGTTGTTCGATCATTCGTTGAATATTTTGCGATAATCAGAATCTCGGATTAGTTAAAGTATAAATATTTGATTATCACAGCCCCGTGATAGAGATTACTTGTAGTTGATCGATAATTAAAACGTCATGTCACTTTGTGATCATTAAAACGGTGATTTTTAAATTATAAAAAATATTTATTATAAATTATTCATTATGATAAAAATTATTTATTTAAAATTTGTATTTAGTGTCAATGATAATGTGCATTGTCCATCTAGTCATTCTAAAAACCTTTCTTGAGCATGTTGAGTGGGAATACATTATAAAGTCTTTTGGCTGTTTCACGAATCATTATGATTATTATTATTATTGACGTTTAAACGACAGTATATCTTATTTCATATTAAGCACTTTAAGTGAAATTTGTGCTGATTTGTATCTAATTTGTGACTTCGTCCAGGGTTTGTTGAAGACAAAATTGCGATTTTAGCATGTACATTATGAAAAAAAAAAACGAAATACCTTTTTATTTTTTCAACATTTAACAAAATTCTATTATTTTCATTTTGTATTTATGAGGGTTATGCAGTTATTATTTTCATGAATTGTGGTTTGTGGTTACTAATAGATAGTTTGTAGTAGTATCCTGGTTTATGGTATTATGACAAAACAGTTTTTTGACAAATGAAATTCAAATTCTTTTATTGTTTTCATATTTAACAAATTTTGATTAGTTTAAACGGATTCTTAGTGGTTTGTACAATCATTCGTTTAAAGAAGTGTAGTTTGTGGTAAAATAAATCTAGTTTGTGGCATTAAAGTGGTTTGTGGTATTAAGACAAAATCGTTTTTGGCTATAACAATTACATTTCATTAATTTTCAATTTTCTTTTTTGATATTCAACTTAGTTTAATTGTTTTTATAAATAATTGTGATAGTTTGTGCATTTTGAAATTTGATAAACAAGTACTTGTTAATTAATCACAGTCGAATAATCATTTAAGTTCGAACATGAGAAAATGAGAAATGTCAACACTGTTCAACCCACCTAGGGTAGAATTCTCTCCAAAATAGGAAATAATGGAAAGTTTATCGCCGACAATAATGCAGAAAGATTTCGTATCATCATCATAACTTGAAGACATTTGTAGCAAGATCAATATTGAAATTTAAAAATGCAAAATAAATCTTTATACACCAAATTTGAAAAAAAACTCCAAAAAATTGAAACGATAAATTTATTGACTCTGAAGTGTTGGGAATGTGGATTTTCGAGAAAATAATAATATAAGAAGAAACAGTCGTCGAAAAAAATTCAGAAATTGCAACTACACAGCAGTGCCACACGTATTTGTTTCCGTGTGCTGATATTATAATTCTCATAATTCACGAGAAAGCGTTTAGAGAACTTTATTTCTTGTTTGCTATGCGGCATGAAAAAAAATATTCAAATATTTGTCGAGACAATATCTGTGACCCTACTACTTTATAATAAGTACATTGTAGATATATATGGCCAGCTATAGGATCCGTTCCTTCATAAATCATTGCTACGCATTTTATTGCATAAATACAAACTATAGTTATTTTAACAACTTCACCAAAAGTAACTCCCGAGATATTTAGCATACCAGCTATAGTTTTAATGTTGGGATATTGAGGCCATATATTGATAAGCAAAAAAGGTTGACAAAATTTAAAAAAAAAAGAAACACTGCAATCTTACTCATGTTTAAACATGTTAACATTACTCTCCGCAATTCAATCTACTTTTTCTAAATAGTACGAAAACTTGCTATATTGGACAGTTTTTTTTTAATTATTTCAATTCCTGATTTAACCGTTTATGTTGTATGCATATGTATCTATTTTGTAGTTTTATATAAAGACATCTGTCATGTTATCAATTATCACATTTATCTGAAAACTGACGGGGTAGAGCCCGACACATAGATAATATTAATTGTCCCTGTGGATTTTGCATATATTAACTGTACCCATCATGCAACATTTTTCTGGCCATGAATTTTTAGCTACTATTTTTAGTCTTCTCGCACGAAATCTCGTTTGAATCACAGCGGTAGTCTGGGGACAACGCCGTCTACTGATGTATTACGAGTTGCTGACTTCTACTAATAATGGACTTCTGGTATTAGTAATAAAAAATCCAGTTTATAAATGATCAAACTGTAACAAAATTCATCACCTAACACAACAGTTGCTATTAATTAATTTTTAAAACCAATTCTGCAATTTCTCAACAGCAATTTTGTTGTCAATCTGTAGAATTTGTAGCTAAATGGCCAATAAAATTGGTCTTTGGTTACTCTTGAAGGACTATAACATTTACATTACTAAATCACAATTACGCTATTTCTAGCACTTATACATCATTGAGTAAGCGTGAATGCTTATAAGCTCTGGAACGGAAACTATGTCCTGAATCTGTTATTTTTACAAAAAATTGGCGCTTTTTAAGAAAAAAATGGTTGTTTTAAAGACAAATTAAGGCAGAACAAAACATCAGTTCTATAACTCATATAACAAATAATATCCATTTACTATGGTTACTGGGGAGATGCGGCTCAAATCCTAAATTCGATCTCTTAATTTAGTATTATCAGAAGTCCATTATTAGTTGTGATTGACTTCTGGTATCAGATAGTTGAAAATGTCAAATACTAAATACTGAAGTTACTGTGAATTTGTTTTCTGCAAATGCGCATATCGACAACTTATGTCTCTTCAGTGCAGATTAAATCTAAACGTTTGGAAGACCATTAAATCAAAAATGTCAAGTATATTACTATTCAACAGTATACAAGTGTTTTCAGTAAATTTAACTGCTATTAGAGGGATATGATAAAATAAATAATTCTAATGTATGATTAAAATAAATAAGTGAGGGACTCGTATTAAGTCTATCACTTGGAGCTCTTGAGTTTATCACGGAGTGGTTTCAGGAGGGTAAAATTCCCCTTTCTGGACTCTGGACTAGGGTCTCATTTTTGGCGTACTTTGAACTTGACCACTTGAGTCAATATGGGTTTAAAAGTCGAAGCATTCTGTGCTTGTTTATCAAATTTCAATTTAAAAAAATATATAAAATACTGAGACTGGACTTGATTCATCTCTAATTTTGGTCGTACTCTGGACTCAATGTATGAGGGGTTATACCCTCTTCCTGGCCCTAGGGGAAATTCCACATAACAAATTAAAATTAGGATAAAAAGTCGTGTTATTTCCAAGGGAAGCTGTTGAGGTACAGTTTTCACAAAACATGTTTTTTTTTCTTCAATTCATTTTTTAAGAAAATAGTTTGTATAGTTTAAATCGCAGATACAGCACTTGGTGGATCTTAGGGGCAAGGCCCCTCTTAGGTTGGACTGAGAATATTTGAATTCGGAGGGGCCAGTTTCGGAAAATTGGGTTCCGGGCCTTAGATCTTGTGGAAAAATTATATGAATCGGGCCCCTCTTAACAGAAAGTCTGGACCCGTCATTGAGGTATGTTCCAAATGGAGCATCAAATTCAATCGCTTCAATAAAAGTTTATTCGAAAGATATATTTGAAAAGGATGTGTTTCGATAAAATACTGAAACCAGAGATAAGCATATATAGGTAGCAAAACAGTTTGATCTTTTGTTAGTCTACATAAATTCTCTGGACTCCCTATTTCCATGTACTTGGAAACCACAGGCACTTTTTCCATAAAAAATGCCAGTCCCCCTCTCTTCTTCATAAAAAATGTCAGTCCGTCCCTCTCTTAAGAAGAGGGGAGGGACTGGCATTTTTTATGAAACAAGTGCCTGTGCTTAAGAGAGTTTATGAAACAAGTGCCTGTGAGAGGGAGGGACTGACATTTTTTATGAAACAAGTGCCTGTGAGAGGGAGGGACTGACATTGTTTTATGAAACAAGTGCCTGTGTCGGAAACTACGGTTTGTACGTTAGTAATCATGGTAATATTATTGATATTAGATATCATTATACCTCAGTATTTGAAAATTACTACTTAAATTTATAAAATAAAATGACTATTTTTCACCTTTTCCAATTTTGTTACTATTCATCGCTCAATAGTTTCTCAGAGTATGAATATTTTTCCCGAAATTTTTTCTTGCTTTCCTATTGGATAAAATATTTGATGACAATGCAGAATGCTCTGACATCATTGTTTCCAACTACCTATGCACATTACAGTGAGAACTATTCACTTTGCAGCAGAATAAATTTTGTGGATGTAATTGTTTGTTTTAATAAGAATACAAAATTTAGAAAAAAGATTAGAAATTAGAGAAATATTATTTAAAGATGATTTAGAAATTGTAAATTTTGTGTTTTCGGTATAATAAAACACTTATAGACTGTTTATTTGGGAATAGCAAGTTTGTTGTCCCCTTGACCCTTAATCATGTTAATATTGACCTCGGCTACGCCTCGGTCAATAGTCAGGGTCTTGAGGACACCATAAGTATAAATTATGGATTTTTTTCTCACAACCAATGAAATTCGTTTTTAATGGTTGTGCTATTTTTATCACGGTGGCTGTGAGATAAATTGTAATGTTTAGGCTTGTAAATATAACAGTTTGTAGCGAGTAGAGACTATATATATACACGGTAAGCTAAGAGTTTTTTTTTATGTTCAGATTGTGCATGGAGTGTGATTGCAAACTATCTGTGAGGGGGGCAAGGGGGGGGGGGGTCCCATAACAGCCTAACAGCAAATTGATTTTTCCAATAACAGAAACAGATAATTCAAATAAGTGATAACAGCTAACAGTGTATATCAAGTCAATAACAGCTAACATATAAATGTAAATCTTGGATAACAGTCATCTTATTCAATAAAACTTTCTTGTGGAGAAGATATACATTCATAGGCCATCATTGTTCATCATAAACATGTTCATTGACTTTATTATCATCAAGTGTGGATCGGATCGTATTGCAAGGCAATACAAAATCCCCTACCGGTAGGCATTATTACACTAGCAAAAATGGTAAAATATGTTTTCTAAGTCCAAGGCCCATAACTGTGTTAAAAATCAGTGAACCGGGACCAAACTTAATCTTGGTCTGGTAGACCCCCATACAACATATTAGATCAATACTTGCAACACTATAGCAAAAAAATGTGGAAAACTGATACATTTTACTGAAATTTTCAAAGTCCAAGGTCCATAACTCTTAGTGATGCTAAGAATGAAATGCGCAGTTGACTATGTCAGTATTGCATTGTCTTACTGCTTTGTGTTTTATCAACATGCTTTTCAGTTGTCAAGGATACAAGATTCGAACAACTTTCAAAAATCAGTGGACAAGAACCAAGCTTAAACTTGGTCTGTAACTCACTAAGGTAGACTCACATACAAAATATCAGATCAATATATCCAAGGGTTTAGAAAAAAAAGTTCGGAAAACTGATGCGGGACTGACAGACGGACGGACGGACAGAGCTCAAACCTAGAGTTCACTTCAGCTATCGCCGGTAGGTGACTAAAAAGTGCTTTATTTGTTACTCATCACTGTACAAGGCGAAAAATACAATAGCCCTAAACTTTTTAGCTCACCTGACCCGAAGGGTCAGTGTGAGCTACTGCCATCACTTGGCGTCCGTCGTCCGTCGTCCGTCGTCCGTCCGTCCGTCGTCTGTTAACTTTTCACATTTTCATCTTCTCCTCTGAAACCACTAAAGCAAATTCAACCAAACTTTACAGGAATGATGTATGGAATGTCCTTTACAAAGGTTGCTCATTTCGTTTCCATCCAATAAAATACATGGCTCCCAGCGCGGAACTAAGGTTTAACGTTGGACCCTATGGGAAAATTTACATTTTCTTCTTCTCCTCTGAAACCGCTGAAGCAAATTCAACCAAACATTACAGGAATGATGAACTGAAGGTCCTTAACAAAGATTGCTTATTTTGTTCTGATCCAATGAAAAACATTGCCGCCAGCACAGAACAAAGTTTATTTTGGCCCTAGTGGAACATTGCCACCATACAGAACATTGAACAATCCAGCTGTTCAGCATTTTGTCAGGTGAGCGATACAGGCTCAGTGTCTGAGCCTCTAGTTTTAAATGCCTTGGATTAGGCAAGTTGGATTTTTTAGACACTTTTACAGTTTTACCCCCTCTAGCAGTAACAGCTCGCATGGAGTCTAATTCTTTTCGTGAATAAAATTATTGAGTCCTATCTCAGAATTGACAAACTCAAATGCCACAAGAAGTATTGTCTTAGTGATGCTAAGAATGAAATGCGCAGTTGGCTATGTCAGTATTGCATTGTCTTGCTGTTTTGTGTTTTATCAACATGCTTTTCAGTTGTCAAGGAACGAAGATTCGAACAACTTTCAAAAATCAGTATGTATGAATTTTCATTGTCTCATCATTTAGCTATCGGTGTTCAATTTCACTTTTTCAATTTAAAATCTTGTCGTACAGATGAATTATTATTCATTCGACTTATTTGCCATATATAGTCTATTCTGGTTTCTATATAGTTCAGTATTTGACTGGTTTTTTTAATCATATAGCTACTGATTACAACTGTATAACTTCTTTGTCTACATTCTGGTTAATCAAGCTAATCCTAAATTGGATTTTTTGCAAAAAAGTCCAAAAACACCGTTAACTTATATGATATTAAAAAGGGCAACAAGTATATAAAATTCTAAGTAAACGTGTCAAGTCTAGAGGTTATAAAATGTATGCTGTGATGGGAGTTTATTTTATTTCAAATTCCCGGCACCTGAATCGGTTTTCAGGGGCTCCGGCTACTGAGCTACCGGGCGCGTCCCACGTAGGTGGATAGGGGAATGCCCTATCTATGCGGCGCAGTCAGGTCATTATACAAAAAGCCTGACCGCGAACCATTGTAGCCAAAATGTGCAGAGAAATGCAACGCTCCATGCAGTATAAAGACCCCTTCTATATTGTCTAAAGAGAGCACAGTCTCTGGGACTCGTGTAGAAGGCTAATTTTCCTGTCCCTACCCATTTCTCCCCTTTTCCAGTGGCAATCGAAACTCGTTGTCCCTTCCATAATTGCTTATTTCTTCTCCTACTTGAGTTGAAAAGGAGGAATTCCACTTTAGAAGTGAAAGAAAGAATCGCCGAGCGGAGTAAGGCGCGAAAATTTTTGGGTATTTATTTGTAATAACACCAAACTGAACTGTTCAATAACAGCTAACAGTGAACTGAATATTCATCATAACAGCTAACACAGAACTACCCAATAACAGTTAACACAACATTATATTTTGCAATAAAGTTAATAGAGAACCAATTTTACTCAATAACACAATAACAGTTAATACCTTTGCCACCCCCCACCCATCCCCCTCTTTGAAATATAGTCTCTAACATTGTTTCCAGTTTATTACAATGTTTTCTCATAGGGTCCAATGTTAACCTAAGTTCCCCGCTAGTAGCCATCTAGGATCTGGTGGAGACTTGCGGTACACATTTTTAAAGGGGGCCAACTAAGGACAGTTGTGACGAAGAATGGTTTTGATTGGACAAGTAGTCTCCGAGGATAAGATCTTTGAATGTTTTTTTTCCACTGGGTCCAAAGTTAAAACCAAGTTCCCAGCTGGCAGCCATCTGGGATCTGATGGGGACTTGCAGGACACATTTTTCAAAGGGGATCAACTAAGAACATTTGTGACCAAGTATGGTTCCAATTGGCCAAGTAGTCTCAGAGGAAAAGATTTGAATATGTTTCCCATAGGGTCTAATGTTGAACTATGTTGTCCGCTGGCGTTCATCTTGGGTCTGATGGGAACATACAGGACACGTTTTTCAAAGAGGACCAACTCAGGACATTTGTGACCAATCATGGTACCAATTGGCCAAGTAGTTTCAGAGGAGAAGATCTTTGAATTTGTTTTCCCAAAGGGTCCAATGTTAAACTATGTTGTCCACTGGCGGCCATCTTGGATCTGATAGGAACTTGCTAGACATATTTTGTCAAAGGGGACCAACTAAGGACAGCTGTGACCAAGTATAGTTCCAAAATTGGCCAAGTAGTCTCATAGGAGAAGATCTTTGAATGTGTTTTCCCATAGGGTCCAATGTTAAACTAACTTCCCCGCTTGCGACCATCTTGGATGAGGTCCAAAACTTCCACATGAAGATAAAATGTAGTCCTTGACATACTAAACATTTTTGAATCTTAATGTCTATATCAAATCTTTATTGAAATACAAGGCTAAATGTATAAGTTACAAAAAATGTAATCAATAAAGGCCAACAACTACTCTATACGTATTAAGATTTTCTTCAAAATTTCTGGGGTGGTTAAATCTTGATATGCTTGAACATTTTTGCAATTTAAAGTTGACCTCTATCTGTTATAGTTTATTGATAAAAAATAAAAAATATAAAAATTTTGAAAATTTCGCGGAAACTCTAAGGTGGGCTTTCGGATTTTCTTCAAATTGCAGGGCATGTAGATCTTGTCATGCTGATCACTTTTATCCTAGTCAGATTTTTGATATCTGTAATGGTTTTTGAGTTATTTGCCAAAAACAGAAATTTACCCCTATGTGCTATTTTTTTATTGTTGTTTGGTCCTCGGACTAATCGAACATAGTCTTCAATCTATAGATACCTTGGTAATGATTTGAGCCAAGTTTGGATGAAAATTGGCCTAGCCGTTTCAGAGGAGAAGATTTTTTTAAAAAGTTTACGACGGACGGGCGACGGACGGACACCGACGGACGCCGAGTGAAGGCAATAGGCTAAAAGGCCAGGTGAACTAAAAAGCTGTGTCCAAGCAACGATTTTAGGCTGGAACTTATGATTTATTCAAAATAAACTTTATCGGCCTAGTGCGAATCGTTGATATCATTATTATAGTCTTAACAATATATACAGCTGTTGAAAAAAAGTCATTATTACTGTAATAAACATTATTGATTTTATTACATTACAGTTATAATTTCTTTATCGGAATCGCATCCATTGTTTAGACTATAATAATGTTTTATCGATTCGCACTTGGCCGATAGTCGGATAAAATTATTCTAAAATTTTTGCCTAAAGCTGATCAAGGACTTATAATGACTCATTATAAGTCCTTGAGCTGATTTATCGCATATTTATAACATTGAATGTTCATTCACACAACAATGAAATCCCAATTAACTAGAGAATGTGTCAATAAGACACGGATGCTCCACCAATAAATTTATCTCAACAGAAGATTAACCCAAGTCAATCATTCATAAAATTAGTTCCCTGTCACTGAATTGTGATGAAATGCAAAATTTAACCAAAGTCATTCAACCATAAAATGTAAGTTATGGACACCCAATTATTAGCTGATCTCATTTACATGAATGTTACTGAGTGAAATATGCATAGAAGTTGAAATACAGACTTCAACGCAAAACTTAACCAAAGTCACTGAGGCATAAAATGTATGTCAAAACCACCTTTTTGTCAATGATTTTGGTAGTCACTAATTTAGGCAATCAATTTGACGAAACAGTCTTATAATGTGTAGTTATTGAGAAATGGACTTTTAACGCAAAATTTCACCAAAGTCACTGAAGCGTGAAATGTAAGTCAAAGCCACCTAATTGTCAAATATTTCGGCAGAACTCATCAATGCAATTAATTTGATAAAATATCATTGTCTTATAATCTGTTGTTGTTGAGAAATGGACTTTTACGCGAAACCTAACCAAAGTTGCTGAAGCGTAAAATGTAGGTCAAAGCCACCTAATGGGTAGTACTCATCAAGGCAATCAATTTGATGAAACCGCCATCATTGTCCTGTAATGCTTAGTTGTTAAGAAACGGACTCTAACACAAAACTTAACCATGCATAGTCACTCAAGCATGAAATGTATGTCAAAGAATCAAACTACCTAGTGAACTTTGTAGTACTATCAAATATCTACCTACTGGTCTACTATTATTGTTCTACCTCTTACAGGAAACTTAACCGGACGTACGGAAGGACGGGCAAGGGTAACACTATATGCCCCTGCCACATTCGTGGGCGGGGCATAAAAATGCGTATAATAAGGTGTCTACAGGGTATTAGTTGCCTATTATAGAATTTTATGAAATTTTCTGTGTACAAACATAATTGTATTCTTGTTCAAAATATTAAATAAAATTTGGGCGTCACCGCGCATTTAAACTCAGAAACTGAAATTGAAAATTTCAGGATTTTACATAGAAATATGCGGGAAAATAATTATATCAAAACTCTATTATAGATTTTGTTCATACTTTGTATGTGTTTTGAAATCATTATATAGTTTACATATACAAAAAAAAATAAGGGGTCACCGTCAGTGAAATAAATGAGAGAAATTGCGAAATGTTAATTTCTATAGTGATTCTTTTATCAAATTATCTCCCTTGCATAATTTTTGTGTTCTGTAAATCCAGCAACAGATTTAAAGCTCCTGTGTTTTAGTTTACGTTTTTGAAATGGAAATGTTGTAAAAGTGATAAGGAATAAAAAATTTAAATACTTTGGAACTTTCTTTACATTTTTAATATTTATTTTGTTGAATTCCTTAGTGAATAAAACCTAAATGAACAAGTATTAGACAAAAATGGCGGAATAATACCACTAAGACACCTTTTAAAAATGCATAAGGGGTTGTTCTCTTGTGTAAAGATTCGTAAAGTTATCGAGAAACCGTCCAAAACAAATGACAGTTATCGATGATTAACCAGCGTCAGATCAATGAAACTTTCGAAAACTGGTTAACTTTACCTCGCTAGTTTACTTGTTAAATTCCATCATACTATACGAAATTTTACCTTTGTCTACTCGGTATTATGTTTGATAAATACGACGGAACCAATAAGTTTTTCATTTTGTAAAACTGGATAATGCGATGACTTTCCCTTCTATCCTTTAAGGACTCCCAACCAGTTTCTATATACAAGTTCTGTTTAGAAAATTTTAACTTCCTTAAAATATTAATTCTAGTGAAAGCCTTTTTTACTATGACGTCAAGATGTTTGTGTTCGTTCACAGTCTCAATTGACGTATCACTCATATATAGAGGTGGGTGAACTGGTTAATTTCTTTTACGAGAGATAGTCATTGATTCTGTTTTTAATGGGTTGAAGGTAACCAGCCATGTTTTTGACCATAAATTTGCGTTGAAGTCTGTATTTCAACTTCTATGCATATATCACTCAGTAACATTCATGTAAACGAGATCAGCTCATTTCACAAATAATTGGGTGTCCATAAC
Source organism: Modiolus philippinarum (assembly GCA_002080025.1). Lineage (NCBI taxonomy): Eukaryota > Metazoa > Mollusca > Bivalvia > Mytilida > Modiolidae > Modiolus > Modiolus philippinarum. The sequence continues at coordinate 219,447 of MJUU01057148.1, read as the reverse complement.
TTACATTTTATGGTTGAATGACTTTGGTTAAATTTTGCCTTTCATCACAATTCAGTGACAGGGAACTAATTTTCTGAATGATTGACCTGGGTTAATATTCTGTTGAAATAAATTTATTGGTGGGGCATCCGTGTCTTATTGACATTCTCTAGTTAGTTGTGTGAATGAACAAGTCCTTGATCAGCTTTAGGCAAAAATTTTAGAATAATTAATTTTATCCGACTATCGGTCAAGTGCGAATCGATAAAACATTATTATAGTCTAAACAATGGATGCGATTCCGATAAAGAAATTATAACTGTAATGTAATAAAATCAATAATGTTTATTACAATAATAATGATTTTTTCAACAGCTGTATATATTGTTAAGACTAACGATTCGCACTAGGCCGATAAGGTTTATCTTGAATAAATCATAAGTTCCAGCCGAAAATCGTTGCTTGGACACAGCTTTTTAGTTCACCTGGCCTAAAAGGCCAGGTGAGCTATTGCCTTCACTCGGCGTCCGTCGGCGCCGCTTCCGTCGTAAACTTTTTAAAAAAATCTTCTCCTCTGAAACGGCTAGGCCAATTTTCATCCAAACTTGGCTCAAATCATTACCAAGGTATCTATAGATTGAAAACTATGTTCGATTAGTCCGAGGACCAAACAATAATAAAAAATAGCACATAGGGGTAAATTTCTGTTTTTGGCAAATAACTCAAAAACCATTACAGATATCAAAAATCTGACTAGGATAAAAGTGATCAGCATGACAAGATCTACATGCCCTGCAATTTGAAGAAAATCCGAAAGCCCACCTTAGAGTTTCCGCGAAATTTTCAAAATTTTTATATTTTTTATTTTTTATCAATAAACTATAACAGATAGAGGTCAACTTTAAATTGCAAAAATGTTCAGCATATCAAGATCTACCCACCCCAGAAATTTTGAAGGAAATCTGAATACGTATAGAGTAGTTGTTGGCCTTTATTGATCACATTTTTTGTAACTTATACATTTAGCCTTGTATTTCAATAAAGATTTGATATAGACATTAAGATTCAAAAATGTTTAGTATGTCAAGGACTACATTTTATCTTCATGTGGAAGTTGTGGAACTCATCCAAGATGGCCGCAAGCGGGGAAGTTAGTTTAACATTGGACCCTATGGGAAAACACATTCAAAGATCTTCTTCTATGAGACTACTTGGCCATTTTTGGAAATATACTTGGTCACAGCTGTCCTTAGTTGGTCCCCTTTGACAAAATATGTCTAGCAAGTTCCTATCAGATCCAAGATGGCCGCCAGTGGACAACATAGTTTAACATTGGACCCCATGGGAAAACAAGTTCAAAGATCTCCTCTGAAACTACTTGGCCAATTGGTACCATAATTGGTTACAACTGTCCTGAGTTGGTCCTCTTTGAAAAACGTGTCCTGTATGTTCCCATCAGACCCAAGACGACCGCCAGCGGACAACATAGTTTAACATTAGACCCTATGGGAAACATACTCAAATCTTTTCCTCTGAGACTACTGGCCAATTGGAACCATACTTGCTCACAAATGTCCGTAGTTGATCCCCTTTGAAAGATGTGTCCTGCAAGTCCCCATCAGATCCCAGATTGCTGCCAGCTGGGAACTTAGTTTTAACTTTGGACCCAGTGGGAAAAAAACATTCAGAGATCTTATCCTCGGCGACTACTTGTCCAGTCAAAACTATTCTTCGTCACAACTGTCCTTAGTTGGCCCCTTTAAAAATGTGTACCGCAAGTCTCCACCAGATCCTAGATGGCTACTAGCGGGGAACTAACATTGGACCCTATGAGAAAACATTGTATAAACTGGAAACAATGTTAGAGACTATATTTCAAAGAGGGGGCCTCATAGATATTTTTGGGAATTTCCGGTTACGATTCTGAGGATACTAACAAGCCGCTTCAACGGGTAGGTCGATCTATTCATTTTATTATTATTTAAATCACATGGCGTTTTCAAGAAGGCAGTGGCTGCGCGTCCACACCGCATGGACGCGTAGCCCAAAGGCTGCGAGTACACGCTTCCGGTTTTTTGTATAGAAAAAGGAACCATTTCCGGATATTCGGACAAAAGTACCCGAATAAAGACAGAGCGAGTTCTAAAACAATTTCATGTGGTTAAAAGTAGTTTTGTCGAACTCACTAAGACAAAGGCCAAATGCAAGATATTTCCTTTTTTAAATACATACAATTAATTTTTCAAAATAATAATGTCTATCACAAGTTACACAAAATTCACAGTTCTGGAATAAAACATTTGCCATATTTGGCCTCGTTTAGCATCTTCTCGTGTAAATTATTGTAAATTGGACCACGACTGAAAAAAGAATCTTATTTCCTTTATTTTCTGGAAGCAACTATTGCAAAAGTGACTGCTTTATAAAGTGCCAGTATAACGAAGTAGAATTTCCAACCGTCCAATAATTTCTAGCATTGGTTGTTATAAATTTCAATATAGTAATTATGCGGAGAATAAAAGTTATATCTGCAATATAATCTTTTCGGGTTTTATTTTCTCTTATGCAAAATTCCAGTTGACGCAAAAAACTTATTAACTTTCGACTTTCAGGTTGATTGTAATGTAATAGTTTTCCGAAATGTCTAGAAATGTCTCTGGTTTTATACAAGAACCGAAAGTGTGGACGCGCAGCCTATGGGCTACGCATCATCGGCCACGCGGCGTGGACGCGAAGCCACTGCCGTTCAAGAAATCGGAGAATGTGAGTGAGTGCGTAATTGATCAAGGTATACCACCGTAAAACATTTGTCATAATATGCCAAAGAATAATGACGAAAATTGATTTTTCTCGACACTGAACGGGGTAAAATGATGAATCGTAGATTATTCCATTACTTGTATCAATATGTCTCTGATCTAGGCAAAAACGAGTCATTTTTCGAAGTCGCTCTTGAAGTGAAAATTTTGAACCGCTTCAGGAACAAGTCTATTAGCTACTTTATACATTAAAATGCATTGTTGACGATTTACTCTATTTGTAAATGATAACAATTTCAATGAAGAAAACATTTATTTTCTATTGGTCAAGGACTTATGATGGAATGGAAATCGGAAACGGCACTCATGGTATAATTTATTTATTACCACTGGGCCGATGCCTCTGCTGGTGGAGTGTTAATCCCCGAGGGTATTCACCAACCCAGTAGTCAGTAATTCGGTACTGACCCGAAAACCGACTGAATTGAAATTTGCAATATCTAAATTTACAAAATTTTGTTTAAAACTAAGGAGTATCTCCCTCATGCATAGCTCTGTCCTTAGCTGAATTTTGGCTTTCTGTTTAGATCCCGTTTTGGTTATTTGTTCTCTATCAGCTTTAACATGTTTTTCTGTTAATTGACTTCCAAATGTTTTGGTATTATCTGCACTGATGAGACATAAGTTGTCGAAATGCGCATACGCAGAAAATAAATTAACAGTAACTTCGGTATTTTGTTATTTATAATCTCTAGACTTTGTTCCTCCGGTGGTTGAATCAACTGTCGTGCGACATTATCCCGGTACAAGTAGAAACAATTTTGTTATTTTGGCATGAATATTATTGAAATTATTGGCAAAAATGGATCTATAATTTATTCCACGTCCTTAATGCTCCAATGTTAGGAGGTCTTTCCAAAGAAGAATAATACCCACAATGCACGAGGGTTAATCACCTGTTCCCACAATGCAATTGCATTGTTCGACTTGCTACTGTACGAATAATTTGAGGTGTGGTCAATGTTAAAGTAGCAAAATATTAGCCATTATAACCGTTATTATCCAGTAATTATTGTCTGAAAGGTAAGATGAGTGTTTTATTTAACGCTCGGCCATATTCCGTGTGCCAAAAACTGTGATAAACGGATGTAAATTTGCAGTTGATGTTCAGGCGGCGGTCTACTTCCCTATTTGGTATTGATTATGATTTTCAAATAATCTAGTCTCTCCTAAAAGGTTTAGTACAGTTCTGCTGATAAGATTCTTTTATAAGCAAGGTATCGGTACAAATATGAACAATTGCATTTCAAATAAACGCGTAAATCCGGACTTAATTGAAAAATTTGTTGTTCATTCGCCATTTTAGTTGATGACATCATCGATGAGATGATTTTTTGACATTTATCTGCATAAATTTCTTCAAGTTTGGCATATTTAAAATTTAAAAAATGTACACTTTATGTCTTGACATAGTAGTGAATGCTATAATCCCTTTTGGGATTCGAAGCCAGAGATGTTTTTTGATATTGCCTGCCTCCGAATCCCTTATCAACCATGTATAATTCTATTCGGGAAATTTTTATCAAGTACCCCCACGTCGTTCCGTGTAAAATTATGTTTGAAGTTGGAAACGTACAATATCAGCTATTGTTGAATCAAAAGAGGACATATTTTCCTTCAAGAATCCGTAAAAATATTGAATTGGACTTGCCTGGTATGGAGGTTACAGCTCCTTCTTTCCGATTGTCGCTTCAAGATGCCTTAAACCACTTTAAGGATTTTGATCAAACTTTACAGGAAGAAAGGACACTATATGGAGATGTGCAGGAAGGAATACATATGTAAAATTATTGTCCTAAACCAGGAAGGGGAGATAATTGGACTTTAACTTTTTGTTGAAGATTATATCATTATGTCCACACTTGTACTGTGTCCACACCCATATTGTGTCAACAGCCACTTAATTTTGCACTTGACATATGGATTCAGGGTTCAGTGACCGGGAGGTATATTTGGCTGCCATTCGGCAACAGCTCTTGTTTTTAGAGGAAGCAAAATAGTACATTACCAGAGCATAACTGGTGGTCAAAGCAAAGAATTTGAGAAACAATTTTTGTCATTTAAAAAGGAAGGAAAATGAAGTTTTCTTACATTTCTGTGACCTCAAATTAAAACTGTGTTTCACTTGGTTTATCAAAAATGAACCAGTTGTATGAAAGAATATACAAAAAACAACCCCAAATTTCTGGTTTTTCTAATCATGAAAAAATCGTTTTTCTATTTGAAATATACTTTTTCTTGAAAAATACAACAGTATGACATTGAAAGGGATGAGAGTGTGCTGTGTTAGCACTAAAGGTCGCCACACTCGCCAGGGGCGAATGATTGTTCCATGTGGCGATTAAAAAACTCGGTCTAATCGCCACTTTGGCGAATGAGTAAAATCAATATACGGTACTCGGAGATATCATGATAAGAACAGAAAACTTCCGTCCAAAAACGTTCTTATGATCAGATCAGAAGATGAAAATAAAACTTAAATTGAAACCAATGATGGGTATTTCTGTATCCATTTTCCGGAATAGGTAACATTGAAGTAGTACAGTTCCGGTTTTTTATGTCCGTTTCCGTCTTTCTTCCTTTTTATTATCGTACTTTTGTTTACCTGATTCATGGCGGACATGAAACCTCAGCGATGACTTCTTGCAATAATAAAATAATAAAAGAATAAAAGTTTTAAACCAGTGAAAATTCAATCGCGAGTGTGTTAAAATATATATGTTACAGGACAGCATGATTCTTATCATCAAAGTGACTTTGCCACTTAATGAATTTAACCCTAGAGTGAGACCTGCCAGACCTCATTCACTCTGGCTAGCGCAGGTGAACTGAGGTATCAGTCCATCAGCTCAATCAACCTTTTTGCTATTGAAATCAGTTTCTACAACTTTAGTAGGCTTCCTCTCACAAATAATTGGAATGTATGACTAGAATTGACGAAATTGACCGCATCCCTATGATGTTGAGGAAATACTTTGAAATAATTTAATTTTTTGCATTTTTTAAAACAAAAATGTTCTTTTTTTCTGTTGCGAATGAAACTTCAGTGTGGCTAATTATAATTTGCACCAATTAGCCACTTTGGCTAAAGGAAATTCTGGCCTACCGCTAACACAGGTGTGAGTGTGATTTGGGGTGATTCTAATGCCCAAAGCGTAATTTCTGGACCCCTTTTTTCATAAGATTTCTAAAGTAAAAATTCATTAAAATACCAGACATATCAAAAACTGTCTGACCAAAGGTGATATCAGACTAAACTTCAGTCGATCTGGCAAAATTTTCAGCAAACAGGATCGAATGTTGGATAACAAAATTGATGTCTATCAGTTCTGAAACTGTACAGTAGGTCTTATAATTTTTTTTATGGTCGATAGCATTTTCTTAAATGTCCTGCAAAGTTGCTTGAACATCTGATATTCTTCTGATTTCTGCCATAGTTTGTTTGATCTTTGGCTGGGGAACCGATGCAGGTGTCGCCATATACACGTTGGGGATTTGTACTGGTAATGAACAAAATCGTATCAAATCGGGAACCAGTTGCGTGAATTCAAGTGTGTCTAAAAACCGACACACAAATTCATGACATCGACTCCAAAACATTCAGTCGCCACCTGGACGAGGAACATCCGATTTTTCACTCGCCCAATGCTTTTTTTAGTCGCCTTGGGCGACTGTTAGTGTAGATCCCTGTGATTGGTTTTTGCTTTTGTGGCCCCCTCCATCATTTAAAAAGGGCAAAATTATGTGTTTTTAATGCATATTTGCCTGTAAAATTTTTATTACTTATCATATGATGGGGTTTATTCAGTGTGCTACTGAGGAAATTTCCAGTCAGGAGTATGTCAACGGATTTCACCTAGCATGCATGGATGCAAATTACCAGAGGCCTAGTAGCCCAAGGCCCCTAAAAATTAACCTGGGCTACTAAAAATTTTAAACCAGTAGCCCAGGCGGCTACTGAAATATTCTGCAATTTTGGTTGACATTATTTTCCTGGACTAGTAAAATTATTGGCTGGGCTACTGAATTCTGTTTGCTAGGGGTCCAGCAGGCCTACTTTGCCAATTTTCAAATGATCATCCCTGGCTTATACCGTTCCCGAGATAAATGGGGCCCAAAAGGGGTGAATAAAAATAAAATTATTTTTTGTCCTATTTTGATGCAATTTTTCAATAGATTCCGTATGAAAAATTAACACAGCGCTCTAGTATTAAATTTTTGGTACATTGTAATTTGTTTCCTAACCAGCCATGAGGGCCGAAGGGGGCCGGAATTGCAAATTTGCAGATTACCTAAAGTTTTTATTTTTCATCGGACTTCGATGCAGGGATGGCTCTGGCTTCTGAATATCTGTCGCCAGAAAAATCGCCAACTTGTATTTTTTGTCGCCAATTACAAAAATTTGTCGCCAATTAGGAAGCATCCAATTGGTTTTCTAGGTTGGACGATAGACTTTTGTGTTCTTTCTTCCACACTAAATGAATAGTTCTATTGTGTCTTGTTTTGTTTTGATGGCACAAATTCTTTTATCATTTACATGCTTTGCTCTTTAAGTTCGAATCGTATGCTTAACATTCCTTGTTTTCTGCCTTTTGCGGGTACTGTTTTCAAACATTTCAGTTATGTCCTTCATAGTCGTTAATGTTTCATCTGCAGACAGATGTTTTTATTCCCCTCACAATGAGGAATTTTTTTTTCTTCATCTTTAACATGCTTTGTGGATATGATATCTGGTACTATTTACTGTCTTCAGCAACAACTGTATCTTCCACTGTCATGTCATTGTGGACAATTCTTTGGATTTTTATGACACTGGTATCTCACCAATTGAGGGAGAAAAGGTGAAGTTTTATTATGTTTCCTTCTGCCTGTCAAGTTTCAAATAAATAGTTTATCTTTAAATAGGTCAATAAAAGTATTAATCAAAAATTGAATTTGCAATTATTTTAATAAAGTTTGTTAAACTTCAATATTTTCCCTTAAAATTAGTTCAATTTTATATTTTATAAGACTTGATATACAATTTTTAGTAAAAAGTAACACTCAAAGCCTCTTTAATTTCGTTTTCACAACATAGAAAAGGGGAAGTAACTCAACTTCATAATCCGTTTGTTTGCGTGAACATTTATGAAAATAAGAACTGATATTAAACAAAAAAAAAAGAAAAATATAAAATTTTAGTGTATAATAATACTCTTTCAATTCCTTTGATTGGGTTGTATCTGTCACAAGTCATTTTGGCACGTGCTCAGGTAAATAAACAGGTAATGCAATCAACAGATGACCGGAAATAATCAATGGACTACAATATTGTTGCCAGAGGCTATAAATTGACATTTAATTCAACTAAGAAGGGTAAAAATTGGATAATAGCGGCAAGTTGATTTGAAAAACGTTGTCGCCAAAAAAATCGCCAGGAGCGATTTTTTGTCGCCAGAATGAAAATAAAATCGCAAATTGCGACATTGGCGAAGCCCAGCGCGAACCCTGTCGATGGGATTTTTAGCTCACCTGACCTAAAAGGTCATGTGAGCTATTGCCATCACTTGGCGTCCGTCATCGTCGTCCGTCTGTCGTCGTTCGTCCATCTGTCGTTAAAGATCAACTCCTCTGAAACCACTGGGCCAATTGCAACCAAATTTTGTCACAATACAAAAATGTAGTCTTTTGGTGGTGTAAATGAAAAGTTGTGTCCGACATGTCCATGCGTAATCCAAGATGGCCGCCAGTGGGACCCATTGTTTAACATTGGACCCTATGGGAAATTTTAATTATTTTTTTTTCTAGTCGGATTTTGATGCAGTTTTTTCATTGGATTCCCTATGAAAAATAAACATGGCGCACAACTATCAGATTTTGGATAACTCTTCCCTTTCCGAGCTATAAGGGGTCAAACGGGACTAAAATCGCACTTTTACAAAGTACCTCAAATTTTTTATTTTTCAACGGATTTTGATGGGGTTTCTTTCTTTGGATTCGTCTTGACATGAGCTTTGGGTAGTGTGGTGACGGATTTTGCGTAGCTCTTACCGTTTCCGAGTTTTAAGGGGGCCAAAATCGGACTTTTACAAAGTACCTCAATTTTTTATTTTTCATCGGATTTTGATGGGGTTTCTCTCTTTGGATTCCTCTTGACATGAGCTTTCGGTAGTATGTCACTAATTTTGCGTAGCTCTTACCGTTTCCAAGCTATAAGGCGCCTTAGAGGGACCAAAATTGCACTTTAACAAAGTACCTCAATTTTTAGCTAAAAATTGTATCTGAGATGTCATTGCGTAATCCAAGATGGCCGGCAATGGGGTCCATTGATTAACATTAGACCCTATGGCAAATGCATTCAACAATCAACTCCTCTGAAACAAATTAGCCAATTGCATCAAACTTTGTCATAATAGTCCTTGGGTGGTGTTAAGTAAAAAATTTGTCTGACACGTCCCTGCATAATCCAAGATAACCGCCAGCAGTCCCATCGATTAACTTTAGACCTCATAGGAAATGTATTTAAAAATCAATGTTATTGCATGGATGTACCCCTGCTATATACAGGTGAGTTATACAGGCTCCTTGGAGCCTCTAGTTTTCTTTGGATTCCTCTAAATATAAGCTTTCATTTGTATGTCAAAGGATTTGGCATAGCTCTTACCGTTTCCGAGCTATACGGGGTCAAAGAGGAACCATATTGAGACATAAGGGCTAATTTTTATTTTCCCTAGTTTGTGTCCAGCTAATTACTGGGTCAATCTCCTTATTGTGTCCATGTAATTATTGTGTCAAGGTCTTTAGTATGTCCATACTCACTTTAAATTACACTTGTTCAAATTTCAGTGATCTACATGCTGCGGTCCTATCATGCTGCGCTCGGCATAGCCCTTTATTGAAATTCTTCTGACCGGCCAGACATATGGGACAGGAAATTGCATGGTCTTTAAAAATATTGGTAATACAGGTCCTGCAGACAAATCGAAAACTCCAGAGGCCTTGCAGGACATTCGGTCAGGCAAATAAGGAAAAACTGCCAGACCGAAGATAAATTTACAGGACCTACAGTTTCGTCGCATATAGGAAATGTCAAATTTATGCCTGACATTCGGTCCTGCAGGCTGATAATTTTTGCCAGACCGACTCAAGTTTTGCCTGATTTGTCCTTCGGTCAGGCAGTTTTCGATATGTCTGGTCCTGATGCAATTATTGAACTTTTCTCACAGATGCTACTACTTTATTCAAAGAAAAACCTTTCAACATTGCATTGAATCAAAATTCCACTTTATGTTTTGTGTAAATATTCAAGGAGGAAATGCCAAAATTAAGTAAAAATGGTCTCGGTCAGCTGTCAACAAAATTGCAAATGTTAATTCGAACTCCTCGTTTTATAAATTACGAAACCAGATAAGGGAAATAATTTTCCAGATTTTATAACGTATCACTTTTTGTAGAAACCACAAAAACTATTCACAGCAAATTTTCAGGGTAAGTGCATTTGAAAGATGGCAACTATTACATTGCACCATGAACAATTTCGTACAAGTGAATTGAAAATGACCTTTTTATGACACTTGTCTTCTTGCCACCAAATTTACATGTACGTTTTCGAGTCTTTGATGTCACAGAGAACCTTTCTATGTACATTTGTATTATTTAAGAAATAAGTCATGGCAGGTATATGGTTTTTGTCTCGCCTGTGACGAAAGTCACGGATACCGAGACATATGGGTACAAAGTATGGCGGCGGCGTAAACTTTCATGTTAAGTTTTTGTGATTAGGTCACTTTCTAAGTAACTGTTAGTGGTAGGTCAATGATATTTGGTATAAAGATTGGTCTTGAGTAGTAGATGACAGTCTGCTATATGGCTTTTGTCTGTGACCTCAATTTCATGGTCCAATGAACATGTCAAGTTTTTGTGCTTAGTTTAGTTTCTCAGTATCTATAAGTGGAAGGTCAATGATATATGGTATATAGGTTGGTCCTAGGCAGTACATGACAGTCTGTCCTTGGCTTTTGTCCTTGACCTCAATTTCATGGTCTAGTGAGCATGTTGAAGTTTTTGTGATTAGGTCATTTTCTCAGTAACTACAAATGGTAGGTCAATGATATTTTGGATATAGGTTGGTCTTGAGTAGTACATGACAGTCTGCACTATGGGTTTTGTCTGCGACCTCAATTACACGGTCCAGTGAACATGTTAAGTTTTTGTGCTTTGATTAGTTTCTCAGTAACTATAAGGGATATATGGTATGTAGATTGGTCTTAGGTGGTACATGACAGTCTTAGATTGGCCTTAGGTGGTACATGACAGTCTGTCATAAGGATTTTGTCCTTGACCTCAATTTCATGGAAGTGGTAGGTCAATGATATTTGGGATATACAAATGTAGGTTGTTCTTGAGAAGTACATGACAGTCTGCTATATGGCTGTTGTCTGTGACCTCAATTTCATGGTCTAATGAACATGTTAAGTTTTTGTGCTTAGTTTAGTTTCTCAGTAACTGTAAGTGATAGGTCAATGATATATGGTATGTAGGTTAGTCTCGGGTAGTACATAACAGTCTGTCATATGACTTTTGTCCTTGACCTCAATTTCACGGTCTAGTGAGCATGTTAAGTTTTTATGATTAGGTCCTTTTCTCAGTAACTAAAGTGGTATTTCAATGATATTTTGTATACAGTAGTCCCTCTCTTGAGAGGCCACCCCTACTGCAACAAGAAACTGGCCTTTCAAATGAGGTGGCCTTCCATGAGAGGATCCTCTCAGACCATTTCCATTATAGAGATTTTTGAATTTACAAGCTCTCTTTTCCTCTATGTACAGTACAAACAGAGGCATTCAGTTGAAAATCACTCAAATCCGACGTCGGTGAATTGTGTGTGAAACGGGGTGAATGTCCAACAAACCCGACATTCACTGACATTCACGGATGTCTGAGAAACTAATAAACAGAGGATTAACTCACTTGCTGTTGTTAATTGTACTTGTCAACATTTATCTACTTGTGTATACGAAGTAATTATCTCTAAGTGCAGTTAATTATTTTGGAAAAGCTTGCTTTTCATATTTCAAATAGTCGGAAGATCGAGATGATATTTTTAAAAAATATTATGCGTATGGCAGAAAATAATGAACATCGTGAATTATATGTAACTGTCAGAACTCAAAGTTGTTAAAAGATCATATTATATAAATAATTTGTTACTTATTAAATAATTTTCACGAATATCAGCCTTAAAATTGCGTAATTTGGTTTTGTTAGGTCAAGGTTAATCTTAGTGAGTGACGACCTATAAATAGCACGCTATTAATAACTTTGAATTAAAAAAAAAATCACACGAAAAATAGCTTCAGAGAAAATCAATATTCACATATCCTTGCAGGGAATATTTCAGTGAATATTCAGTTCCAAGAATTACTTAACATTCCATAAAAGCATTTGTTATTTTTTACACGATGTCACCTCAACAGACGGTGAACTTTTCTCATTTTTTTATGCTAACATCTTCATAAAAGTGTTTTATCCGAAAGAAGTTTCCAATAGTATAAAAGTTCCTTTTTGCTGAGATAATAATTTAATTCTGAAATGCTTTGGCGAATTTTGGAAGAGACCACGTCTTAGGCTCCTATTTTTGTCACAAACAATACATGCAAGACTATTTTGAAGGGGAATCCGCTAAACTGTATTTTGATTGGTCATAAAAATAATAATTCCATGCTTCAACTTCGTGCAACCCAAACATTCTAGCATGTCAGTATGAGAATCTACGGAGGCTTACGTTTTGAAATTAGACGTGTTTTAACCCACTTTTCTGGGTCAAATGGAAATTGAGGAGATATTTTTACATAGGTATATGTTTCGTCGAAGCCATCCAATTGTCTTTTTTTATTCGTGACATTTATTAATACGTTTGGAAATACGATTTTGATTTAAGGGAAGTCACATGAAACCCAGTTGTCATTGAGTTTATTTTTTTCCTCTTGATATTACATTTGTAGCCTAAAACTTTTGAAGAAACAATTTAAATAGGACACTAAAACCCCGACAATTCTGGTGGAAGTCCGACTTTCACCGGCATTTATCAGTTGACCCAACATCAAAGAAAATTACCGACGATTTTTTGGATGAAATTTTTCCGACAATTTTGCCGGACAAACACCGACAAAACCTGTGAATTCCGGGCTGACAAGGGTGAAAATTGTCGGACCAGAGTGATTTTTAAGGCAGGTTCTCTGCCTTCTAGCTGTCGGGTAAAGCCATCTTGAAAAAGTCTGTTTCAACCAGACTCTTACATTAAGGAGACTACTTTGTATGAAAAGAATCGGAATGATCCAGACTATCGTTAAAAACGCGTACGGCTTACCAGTTATTCATACGAAGGCACAAAAAATAATCCATTCATGTGGCGATACAGTGTCCATTTCATGATCAACTACATCGTTTTATGTGTTTATTGTATTTATTTAATATCTTTTAAGAGATACTTTGCTTTTTTAATCTCATAGCACTTAAACTGACATTCGAAATTCACGATTCGGTTCATTCAAAAAAATTTCCTGTGGCGCGCAGTTTTTATGAATGGATACATAGTAACTTCTAGTTTCGCTGTTGTAACCAGAGTTGTTAACCCTCCTGGTCTCACCGTGAGGCTACCGGTTTCG
>MJUU01057148.1:184409-205750 GCA_002080025.1 Modiolus philippinarum | reverse complement strand
AAGTAAATATTGGCTGTTCCAATCACACCCTGCGAGGTAAACAAAGGCTGTTCCATTCACATTCCGCCTAACGAGATTACGCGAGAACACGAATCAGCTGTGTATTAACGACAAAATGGCGTCGCCTCCGCGAAAAGGGTAGATACAATTCAAAATTCCAAAATAAATGGATAAAAAGAGATGGACTTTTTGAGCAAGAGAGATAAATATATACACGCAGTGTTTCTGTTGTGTGGCATAACCTTTGCCTTAGTGCACGGAGGATGAAATGACGTTGTTCGTCATAGAGAAACAGAGGGACACAAACGTAGTGCTCGACTTCGGACTCAAAATGCTGAAATTCTGTTTACATTATTCACAGTAACTTCGGTGTTTTGTTATTTGTAGCTGAGCACAACCTACCATTCTCAGTAGCTTGCACTGATGAGACATAAGTTGTCGAAATGCCCATATGTAGATAGTAAATATACAGTGACTTCGTTATTGAGTTTTTTTTATCATATGCAAAAATAATGAAACTTAAGAACTAGATGACTTGACAGAGGAAGTGACAAAATTGGAAATATCAACATTAATTAAGCCACCGAGTGTTACACTTATACTCGGGCTTGTACTTTGGAATACTTACATGTACGTATACCAACAAAGAGGAGCAAGACAATGAAATGTAAATAAATAGAGTTTTAAATAAATTGCCAACAACCCATATAAAAACTGAAAAGACAACTTAAAACGGGAAGGAAAATTTCGGATTTTAATTCTTGAAAAAATTAAATGTCAAGATTTCAGCAAAACAGTAATAATTACAGAACTTCTGGAATACCCAGGAACCTGCCTTAACAGCATTCCATGCTTTGATTAACTGAATGCCTCTGTTTGTACTGTATGCTAGCTATATAGGTAGAGTGTATACATCTACAGATAATTATAATATTCACATATAAATTTCTAAATTGAATATATAGAAAAGTTACATTTTTGTGGGATTAGGTAAAGATTTTGAAGAAAAATTGCAAAAAAATATATTTTGTATCTTTGACATCTTATTTGTTCTTTAAATTGTTCAAAAGAATTTTTTCAGTAAATTTACAGCAGGTATTGTCATAACAACTTCAAAGAAAAAAAATTTTTGATTATTTGAACAGAGAATTTAAAGGGAAATAACCCATATCTCAAAACGGTATTAAAAAAACAATAAACAAAAACAAACATGAATTTTCTTGATCTGATGATGTTTTCTCAATTATCAAAACATATTTATGGAATGGAGTAAGATATAAACAGCTAAATTGGGCCATTTAGCAGTACAGGTAACTGTGTTTTTGAAAACTTATTAAATGTGACCTAAAGAACAAAGGTCACTTCCAGGTCAAATTTTCAACAACTTCCGGTTTGATCGCAATTTGTAAACAGTGAGTGTTTGGCCGTTTATACGAGGTAAAATGAGTCATTTAGAAACGAAAAGGGTGGCCGCTGGACGCGACAGGTGGGTGGCCGTCTATATGGGGTCATTTTGTATATAAAAATGTTAATGCAAAGGAAATATGGCCGGATAAACCGGGTGGCCTCCCAGACGAGGGGCCTTTAAGTAGAGGGACCACTTTATTTGTTGGTCTTGGGTAGTATATGACAGTCTGCTATATAGCTGTTGTCTGTGACCTCAATTTCATGGTCCAGTGATTTTGTTGAGTTTCCTAGCATCTATTAATGTAAGATCAAAAATATTTGGTATGTGGGTTTGTCTTAGATGGAAGATGACAGCCTGGTATTTTGTTTTAGCCCTTGTCCTCATTTTCACGGTCTAGTGAACATGTTTGGTTCTCAGTATCTATCATTGGTAGGTCACTGATATTTGGCATTTTGGTTTTTGGGTGATACATGAGACGGTCTGCTATATTGCTTTTGTCAGTAAATCTTATTTCACAGTCTAGCGAACATGTGTTTTCTGATTTAGGCAGTTTGAGTTTTCACATCAATTTTGCGACCAAGTAGGGACGGGTGAGACATCAATTTGGGTCCACACTTGTTATTATTTAACCATGGGCTGGGCCTTTATATTAATATTTAAAAAATTTAACCAAGAGCTTTAGCGAGGTCTGGGCCCTATAATTGAATTTAACCCAGAACATTAGTGAGGGGTTAAAGTAACGAATATAAAGACCCAGCCAATGGTTTAATGACAATTTTCACATACCTGCCATGAATTATTATACCCCCCGCAAACAAAATTTGGGGGGTATATAGGAATCAACCTGTCTGTCTGTCTGTCCGTCCGTCTGTCCACACTTCTCGTAAACGCAACTCCTCTTAAACCACTTGAAGGATTTTGATGAAACTTTACACAAAGGAAGGACACTATATATAGAGGTGCATGAAGGAATATAATTATTGTCCGAAACCAGGAAGGGGAGATATTTCGACTATGACTTTTCGTTGATTCCCTATTTATGGGTTACCTCGTAAGCGCACAACTCCTCTTAAACCACTTGAAGGATTTTGATGAAACTTTACACGAAGTAAGGACACTATATGGAGATGTGCATGAAGGAATATAATTATTGTCAGACACCAGGAAGGGGAGATAATTCGACTTTGAGTTTTCATTGATTCCCTATGTATGGGTTACCTCGTACGCACAACTCCTCTTAATCCACTAAGGATTTTGATGAAACTTTACATAAAGGAAGATCACTATATGTAGATGTGTAAAATGTCAAATAGGCTGAAAAAAGGTGAATTTTATATTTGTCTGATTTAGACAGAGTGTTTTCATTGGAACCCTTGTGAAAAGTTCTTTCTTTGTGTCAATACTTGTATTGTGTCCACACTTGTACTGTGTCCACACCTGTATTGTGTCCACACCAACTTAATTTTTTACTTACCATATCGATTCAGGGTTCAATGAGCGGGGGGTATATTTGGCTGCCATTCGGCGACAGCTCTTATTTCAATTCTAATATGACAGAAAATGGAATTTCCCATTCTGAAGGGACCTAAAAGAACGCAGATTCAGTCTGCTTCGTTAAGCGCTAGTCCGATGCCAGAGACTAGTAAATTTGAATTCGGACTAGTAAAATTTTTCAACCACTAGTCCGACCAGACTAGCAAGAATTTTTTAGTTGCAGAAACTTTATATTGCATTTTCTAGACAACAGGCTAAATCTACATTGCCTTTCATCACTGTAAATTTTTTCTTTTTTTTTCGGACTAGTAAAATTGGATTCGGACTAGTCCATCTGTTACCTCAACTAGCCCGAAGGACTGGTGATGAAAAAAGTTTTTGGCGCAGACTGCAGATTTCCTGTTCCATTGCTGCCTGTGTCTATGACGTCATAAAACGCAATGGAGTTTTCAAACAGATGAAAGTTAAAAATCCAAAGCGAAAACAAAACAATTTACGTTTGTGTGTCTGAATAGTATGATTCAGTTGAAAAATGTTCACAGTTATTTCCTTCACAAATTAAGTCAAACAAAAACAAGATTGTTATGCATCCCTTATACTCTTAGACATATGCCATTTGGGCATGTGCGAAGTATATGGTTATTGAGTATTATACTGATGGACTATTAACAAGAAAGAGACATGTTAGAATGTTAGTTGAAAAGTTGTATTTCACAAACATAGTGGTATTTAATACTAATTGTAAGTGAAATGAAGATGAGTGCTACAGGCAAATCTCTGCATTGTCTGCTCAATATTATTGATCATATTAATAATAATATCTGAATTTGAAAATGATTTTGGCCTTTCATTCTTCTGTTAAATTTCGGGAGGTTTTCTGTAAGCTCAGATTGTGCTGAAAAAAAGAGCAAAAGTGCTAAAATTCTTTACTTTCAGCGTTCTTGTTCATTTTTATTAACCGGGTTTTCCCGTTGGGAAATCCTGTTATTGAAATGCTGATGTACTGCAGTTGGGCGGGCGGGCGACTGCCAGATCTTGTTAGCGCAACTCCTCTGTAACCGTTCAACAGAATTTCATGAAACTTTGTATGTAGCAAGGACATCATATGTAGATGTGCATATTGTCTGGGATCTTGTAAGCGCAACTCCTCTGTAACCGTTCAACAGAATTTCATGAAACTTTGTATGTAGCATGGACATCATATGTAGATGTGCATACTGTCGGGGATTTTTCATCGTGCAATTTTTCCAGGAGCTATGCCCCTTTGAACTTAGAAATATACAGGTGTTTTGACCATATGCTTGTAAGCGCAACTCCTCTGTAACCGTTCAACAGAATTTCATGAAACTTAGTATGTAGCAAGGACATCATATGTAGATGTGCATATTGTTGGGGATTTTTCATCGTGCAATTTTTCCAGGAGTTATGCCCCCTTGAACTTAGAAATTTACAGGGAATTTTACCATATGCTAGTACATGTAAGCACAACTCCTTTGTAACCGTTCAACAGAATTTCATGAAACTTTATATGTAGCAAGGACATCATATGTAGATGTGCATATTGTCGGGGATTTTTCATTGTGCAATTTTTCCAGGAGTTATGCCCCTTTGAACTTAGAAATTTACTGGTGTTTTGACCATGTGCTCATAAGTGCAACTCCTCTGTAACCGTTCAACAGAATTTCATGAGACTTTGTATGTAGCAAGAACATCATATGTAGATGTGCATATTGTTGGGGATTTTTCATCGTGTTATTTATCCAGGAGTTATGCCTCTTTGAACTTTGAAATTTATAGGTGTTTTGACCATGTGTCTTTTGTTAAGTATACCGTTTCAGTGATTTTTAAGAGTGACGGCATACACTGCACATAATAAAAGGAGGTGTAAGTTAAACAGCTTTTCACACAAGTACTTATTTGTCTATTCTTATAGTGAAGGAAAACCCGGTTTGATGTCGTATCGACATCCATTTCTTGTTGATTAATTGTTATGTCTTTGTCATACTGTCTCAATTAGTGTTGGATATGCTGTGATTTTGGATTTATGATTTAGAATTCCCCTTTCCTCGTTCTTGCTTCGGTATTCGTTTGATGGTGTATTTCAAACATCTGTAGCAAAATCATTTGCATAGCAACCTATGAATTTTTATGCCCCCGTGAAACAAAGTTTCAGGGGGCATATAGTTTTTGGTCTGTTTGTCTGTTTGTCCACAAAAAACTTTAACATTGGGTATATCTTTTGAATGGTAAATGATAGGACTCTCATATTTTGCATGTGTATTCCTTGTGGCAAGACCTTTCAAACGATACCAAAATTTTGGACCTCGTGACCTTGACCTTGACATGTGATGGACTTTTTGAAAAAAATAACAAATTTTAACATTGGGTATATCTTTTAAATGGTAAGTGATATGGCTTTCATATTTTGCATGTGCATTCCTTGTGGCAAGACCTTTTAATTGGTACCAGAATAGTTGAACTCGTGACCTTGACCTTGCATTGACATGTGATTGACTTTTTGAAAAAAATAATAAAATTTAAGCATTGGGTATATCATTTGAATGGTAAGTGATATGGCTTTCATATTTTGCATGTGCATTCCTTGTGGCAAGACCTTTTAATTGGTACTGGAATAGTTGACCTTGTGACCTTGACCTTGGCCTGTGAACAACTGCATAAAAACTTTAACATTGAGCATATCTTTTGAATGGTAAGTGATAGTTCTTTCATACTTTGCATGTGTATTCCTTGTATAGAGACCTTTCAGTTGGTACCAGACTATTTGACCTTGTGACCTTGACCTTGGCATTTGACTGTCCGGTAAAATTTCACCAAAAAATGAGATTATACTTTGTTTTATTTTATATATATATATATATATATAGAAATTAAACTCTTTTATGATGAAATGTTGCTTGATATCTATAGAATTTTTTTTTTTGTCAAAAAATGTTTTAAATCATTCAGCATATTTTTTCATTTATTCACTTTCATTTTACAGGTATTTATATATGTATTATATATATCAATGATGAGGGATGTTACTAAAAATATCTATTATTTCATTTCTTCTCTTCTGTGTATTCCTCCACTTTTTGGGAACCAGTATTGATGATCCCTGGTGTAATCAAAGTACTGATAACACTGATAAACAGAGCACAATGAGTTGGCTATAAATGTTCCAAAAANGGGGGGGGGTGAAAATTGTTTGGATAATGATTGGAAGGGTTCATTTGGGTGACTTCTGTGTTTGCATCCAATTGCAATCATCATTTGATGTGATTAAACTTTTCTGTTGATACCAGAATTTATTTCTACAAATTATTTTGTCAGAAGGACATTCATTGTTCAAAGTTGCTAAATGTTTCTTCTTAACTTCTACCGGGGGCATAAGTGTTTCACAAAACACATCTTGTTCATCATATTCAAACACATCTATATAGAAATTATACGGTAAGGGCAAAATGAATGCTTTAAAATTTTTGCTCCCCACCAGAGTACATTCTTAAGAATGGCCTTGCCTATTGAGATTATTAGAAATACAAATGTAAAGTGAACTCAAATCAAATTGATTCATATACATCACCAAGTAATTTCATAAGGGCTCTAGATTAAGTGCTGATTTTGACCAAAAATATGTAAAACTACTGCCTGGGAATGATTCTCAAATTAATCTGAAGCTTTGAAATGATTAGTTGTATTTGGGAAGAGAATTTCGGGGTTTGTTTTGGCATCAACTGCCTGCTTACATTATAACTGAAATTCTATGTATTGAAGTGGTTATAATCTTCTTACATTTTCTTTTTTTAGATTTTTATGCATCAGGAATGGCTGCAATACGTAAGAAATTGGTAATAGTTGGTGATGGTGCCTGTGGTAAAACATGTTTGCTTATTGTGTTCAGCAAAGACCAGTTCCCTGAAGTATATGTACCAACTGTATTTGAAAATTATGTAGCGGATATTGAAGTAGATGGAAAACAGGTACATGAACTATAATTTGAAATTTTCAGGCTATTATGAGTTTGAATATGTTGCTATTTTAGCAAATTCAATGTTTCTTTCAATTAGAACATGTGATTGCCAGGACTTTAAACTTTCTTCTTTACAGCAGGAATACTTACTAGAAATAGATTTTTAGGATTCATCAATTTCATTCTTTTTCTACATGTTCTACTGTTTTGCCTTTTCTTTTCTAGATCTTGCCCTACCTTGACATTAATCCAATTGGAAATATTGTTGTTTTGAACCCTCTTATTTTATGCAAGCCTTTTAAGGTTTATATATATATGTTTATATATTTTTTTTGTACAAAAAACTGGAATTAATTTAAAAAATGTAAACACAGTCATGTTTAACTTTTAAGACATTTTCAGAGGATAAATGTTCTTTACTTAACACAATGCAATGTTTCTCATATTGACCATTTCGATCTTCTTAACATATGACACAGGAAATATTCTTACAATTCCTGCATAACAAGATATTATTCATTTTACTTCACAATATAATGCAAAGAGAGCAACTTCTTGGTTTTTTTTATAGAAAAAAGTCTCACCATCCATCACACCTCCTGTTTTCTTCAACAGTAGTTGTCACATATTCTCTCATCCTTAGGCACAAGCAATTTGTAATTGCACAGAAAAACCAACAAGAATATATTCATAGTACACTCACTTTTTGTATCAAATTTTGTTTTGATGATAGTTTAAGTCCCTACATGTGTAGGTAAATTCAGACTGTAAAAAAAGTTCAATAAATGGAGATAAATAATCACAACAAGGATCTTATCAGTGACTGTTGTGGCAAATTTTTCATTTTTTGTATGGCTTTTTAAGTTGAGTAATGTGCACTTGTTAGTCAACAATTCATTGTTTTTATCTTTATTTTACCCAGAATTCAATATTAATGACACCTTGCATTTAATCGGAAGTTTTTGTACATATACATCTCCGCGAAATTTTCATCGATAATGAACTGAAGCTGACAGCAACTCGCTTTTACCTGATAATATAATGGTGAGTTCATTTTCAGTGTCAGCATGGTTAGTTTTTGACCTGCATGTTTTTTTATGTATTTTTTTTTACCAAAATATATATGAGGAAAGTTTTAGAACATTCATTTCTCCCTCTTATAAATATTTTCCTTGCTAGTTCTCATTTTGATTAACACTGCACTTAGCACTTAAATGATATTTCTCTTATATATTTCTGCACGTATCTTATGTTGTTCTGTGTTTTTAGCATGTTGTCCTAAATATTACATGTAATTATTATGCCCATCAATCATTTTTAAGTTGACAGGAGTATGGGAAAAGAAAAACCATGAGTTTCAACACTATTAACTTTCATTTTGTAGGTTGAATTGGCATTATGGGATACAGCTGGTCAAGAAGATTATGACAGACTCCGCCCACTTTCTTATCCAGATACGGATGTCATTCTAATGTGTTTCTCAATTGATAGCCCCGACAGTTTGGAAAATATTCCAGAAAAATGGACTCCTGAGGTTAAACACTTTTGCCCAAACGTTCCAATCATTCTAGTAGGAAATAAAAAAGATCTAAGAAACGATGAAAATACCAAAAAAGAATTGGCAAAAATGAAACAAGATCCTGTCAAAAGTGCAGATGGTCATGCAATGGCAGAAAAAATGGGTGCATTTTCCTACTTAGAATGTTCTGCCAAAACTAAGGATGGTGTAAGAGCAGTGTTTGAAACTGCCACCAAAGCAGCTCTGCAAGTTAAAAAGAGGAAAAAGAGGAAGTGCACATTGTTATGATCAACTATTGTAGAAGACTTTTAAGTTCAAATGCTACCTTTTTGTTCTAGTAAAACTGTTAACTGTATTTTATTTAAAATGTTGAACAGTGTTGAAGAATATGAATGTTTATGTAAAGATGACAGTCAAATGATGTAATTCCATGTTTTACAAAATTGTTTTTATGTTCTGTAAGAAGAGTAATTTATGTATGTAATGTTATTTTGTATATTTGAGATTAATTTTCATGCATTCCTATTGTGACATCTTTACTTCAATACACAGAATACATATTGTAATCATATTTCATCGAAGGATATTTGTAGTGGCTTAATGGCGCTTTTATGTTTTCTCGCAACCTTTATATTTTCTGATTACTATAAGATATCCATGATCTTTGTATATATTGCAGATGCAGATTAATCTATTAAATATTTGGTATACCAAACCAATTGCTATTGCAACCTTATTATGTCAACTACAGTGATTTCCCTGGGATTTTAGAACCATTCAGCAAAATTTCTGAACATGCCATGTGATTGTGGATTAATATAACAATTTAAAAGATTTAGAGCTCTCAGAAACTATTTGGTAATTGGAAGCAAAAAAAGTGTCAGCAGCCCTTGGATATAATCCTTTACAGTGTTTTAATCATATATGTGAATGAGGATTTTGGATTTTTGGTTTTTAGTGGTTTTTTATCCCCGCACTTTTGAAGAAAGTTCGGGGATAATGTTATACCCTCCGTCTGTCCGTCCATTGGTCCGTCCGTCTGTCCGTCACACTTTTCTTGTGACTCGAACACCTCCTACATTTTTGGATTAAGGGATTTAATTTTGTTGTAGAATTGTTGCATATAGTCTGCAGATGCGCAATAAGCTTTCGGATTTTCGATATTGGTCTTGGTGCAAACAAGAGGCCCCATGATGTCAATTTTTACACATGTGGCATGTGACACAAACTCCTCCTACATTTATGGATTTAGGGATTTAATTTTGTTATAGAACTGTTGCATATAGTCTGTAGATGTGCAATAAGCTTTCGGATTTTTGATATTGGTCTTGGTGCAAACAAGAGGCCCAATGATGTCAATTTAAACAAAGACCCAAAGATGTGGATTAGACACATGTGGCATGTGACGCAAACTCCTCCTACATTTTTGGATTTAGGGATCAAATCTTTATGCAGAATTGTTGCATATAGTCTATAGATTTGCAATAAGCTTTTGGAATTTTGGTTCCGGTTCCAACTTTGGTAAATTTCCTGAAAATGTCAAAGACACATATTTTTTTTAAAATTTTGGCATATTATCTTATATTCTGACAAGTGTTTGGTAAAAAACAAAATTCTGAGAATTAAAGATTCTGAAAGACGGTTCCAATTTTGGTAAATTTCCTGAAAGTCTCACACAACTGTTTTCTGTGTCAATCAGGGAGTGCGGGGAAAGCTGTCGTTTCCGACAACATCTAGTTTTAAAATGCTTATGATGGGACATATTATGGTGTACCGATGCCCCATTGTCTGTCTTTCAGTTTTTCATGTTACACTATAACCTAACCCTTTCAGTCTTAGGCAAATTTACTTCAAACTTTGTTGAGGTATAGGATATGATGGCCCAACGATCTATATACAGTTTCCTTAGTTCTGAATTTTCTTGCAAGAGTAAAGAGATTATAATCTTCAATTTTTATGCAGTTTTTTTACATGTCGTGCTCTAACTTGACAACCCATTGGTTAATTAACTTTGTAGAGATATTGCGAATTATGACCCCTTGATCTAGACTTTTTCTTTAATTTTTTTTCTTGCAATAGTTATGAGACTTAATCATCACTTTGTAAACAATTTTTTACATGTCATACACTAACTTGACAACAACCATTCAACCAATTCCCTTCAAACTTTGTTTAGGTCTTGGCATGATGGCCTATGATTTGTATGCATTTTTTGTTCCCCTCAACAAAGTTGAGGGGGACTAATGGAGTACCCCCGGCATTGGCGTCCACGTCTTTGTCCGCGTCCGCATTTAGATTTATATCTAAGTGTCTATGCAGGGTAGGGTCATCTAACTGTGCATGCAGGTGCATCTTGGGTTGATTCACAGCCTCCAAGAAAATTAGGTCTCCCTGACATATATTTTCCGCTTTAGTGGCTTGCATTTAAATTTACATCCAAGTTCATATCTCGGTAACTATATAAAGTATGATCATCTTACTTTGCATATGCATGCATCTCTGATGGTAGGTCAGCATCCAGGCAAAGTTTAGTCACTTTGACCTACATTTTCTGTTTGAGTGACTTGCATTCAAGTTTACGTCCGAGTTCAGATGTCAGTTATTTTACATGGTAGAATCATCTGACCTTGCACATGCATGCATCTCTGATGGTAGGTCTGCATCCAGGCAAAATTGGGTCTTTTTGACCTACATTTTCTGCTTGAGTGATTTACATTCAAGTTTACATCCAAGTTAAGATCCCAGTCGTATTACATGGTAGGATCATCTAACTTTGCACATGTGTGCATCTCTGATGGTAGGTCAGCATCCAGGCAAAATTGGGACATTTGACCTATATTTTCTGCCCAAGTTCAGATCCATGTCATGACATGGTAGGATCATCTAACCTTCCATATGCATGCATCTCTGATGGAAGGTCAGCATCCAGGCAAAATTAGGTCACTTTGACCTACATTTTCTGCTTGAGTGACTTACATAAAAGTTTATGTCCGAATTCAAATCTCAGTTCCTGTACATGGTAGGATAATCTAACCTTGCATATGCATGCATCTCTGATGGTAGGTCAGCATCCAGACAAAATTAGGTCACTTCGGCAGTTTTCACATATTTGACCGTAGGATCCTTTTTATTATACGACCGCAAAAATTTTGCGGTCGTATTATGGTATGGCGCTGGCGTCGGCGTCTGTGGACAGCATAACTTTGGTTCTAGTGAACGGATTGTTACCAAATTTTAGCATGATGTTTGTTGGCACATGCTTAAGCCCGGGTTTTAATTTCGCGTTCCGTGCCCAACCCGTTTTTGAAAAAGAGGCAAAAAAGGGGTTAAATTAGGTATTTTCGTGTCTGTGGACAGCATAACTTTGGTTCTAGTGGACGGATTGTTTTCAAATCTTAGTATGATGTTTCTTGGAATATTCTTGAGATTAATTTTTTTTCTTTAGTTTTTGGCCCCACCCATTTCAGAATTAGGGGCCAAAAAAGGGTTAAATTGGGTGTTTTCACATATTTGACTGTAGAATCTTTATTATTTATTGGATTTTGATGGGGTTTGTTTCAGTGTGCTCCTGAGGAAATTTCCAATCTGAGGTATGCCAATGGATTTCACGTAGCATGTACCGCTCATGAGATAAATGGGGCCCAACAGGGGCTAATCTCAAAATTTTTATACGACCGCAAAAATTTTGCGGTCGTATTATGTTATGGCGCAGTCGTCGGCGTCGGCGTCTGTGGCCAGCATAACTTTGTTTCTAGTGGACGGATCATCTTCAAATTTCAGTATGTGGTTTCTTGGCATAATGGCTATCCCGGGTTTTAATTTCGGGTTTATGGCCCACCTGTTTCAGAAAAAGGGGTCAAAAAGGGGTAAAATTAGGTATTTTTGTGTCTGTGGCCAGCATAACTTTGGTTCCAGTGAACAGATCATTTTCAAATTTTAGTATGATGTTTCTTGGCACATGCTTTAGCCCGGGGTATAATTTTATGTTCCTGGCCCCGCCCGTTTTAGAAAAAGGGGCCAAAAGGGGTTAAATTGGTTGTTTTCACATATTTGACTGTAGATTCTTTATTATTTATCGAATTTTGATGGGGTTTCTTTCAGTAAACTCCTTAGAAAATTTCCAATCTGGGGTATGCCAACGGATTTCACGTGGCATGTACCGTTCACGAGATAAATGGGGCCCAAAAGGGGCGAATTTCAAAAATTTTATTTTTTTTTTTTAGTCCAATTTTGATGCAATTTTTTCTAAAGGATTCCTAATGAAAAATTATTGTCGCACTCTACTATTAGATTTTTGGTAACTTGTTTCCTTACCCAGCTATGAGGGGCCGAAGGGGGCCAAAATCGTAAATTTACAGATAACCAAAAAATTTTATTTTTCATCGGATTTCGATGGGATTTTTTTCTTTGGATTCCTCTTGATGTAAGCTTTCAGAATTATGTCAACCGATTTGGCGTAGCTCTTACTGTTTCCGAGCTATGAGGGGCTGAAGGGGCCAAAATTGTAAATTTACAGATATTCTAAAATTTTTTTTTTTTGGTCAGATGTCGATGGGATTTTTTTCTTTGGATTCCTCTTGATGTAAGCTTTCAGCATCATGTCAACAGATTTGGCGTATCTGTTACCGTTTCAGAGCTATGAGGGGCTGAAAGGGGCCAAAACTGTAAAGTTACAGATAACCTAAAATTTTTATTTTTCATCGAATTTCGATGGGATTTTATTCTTTGATTCCTCTTTATGTAAGCTTTCAGTTATATGTCAGCGGATTTGGTGTAGCTCTTGCCGTTCCCGAGCTATGAGGGGCCGAAGGGGGCCAAAATCATAAATTTACAGATTACCTTAAATTTTTATTTTTCATCGCATTTAAATGGAATTTTTTTCTTTTGATTCCTCTTGATATAAGCTTTCAGCATCATGTCAATGGATTGGGCGTAGCTCTTACGGTTTCTGAGCTATTGAGGGTCAAAGAGGAATCATAAGGAGTGATAAGAGCTAATTTTTATTTTCCCTAGTTTGTGTCCAGCTAATTACTTGGTCAATCTCCTTATTGCGTCCATCTAATTATTGTGTCAAGCTCTTTCCTATGTCCATACTCACTTTAAATTACACTTTTTCAAATTTCAGTGGACGACATGCTGCGGTCGTATCATGCTGCGCTCGGCGTAGCCCTTTATTTTTTTTTTATTTTAAGTCCGATTTTGATGCAGTTTTTTTCAATGGATTCCTTGTGAAAAATTAATATGGCACTCAGCTATTAGATTTTTGGTAACTTGTTTCCTTTCCCAGCTATGAGGGGCCGAAGGGGCCAAAATAGCGAATTTGCAGATAATGTGGAATTTCTATTTTTCATCGGATTTCAATGGGATTTTTTTCTTTGGATTCCCCTTGATCTATGTCAACGGATTTGGCGTTGCTCTTACCGTCTCCGAGCTACAAGGGGTCAAAGGGGCCAAAATTGCAATTTTTCTAAGGCCAAAATTGCAATTTTTCTAAATATGTCAAATCTTATTTTTCATCGGATTTCGATGGGATTTTTTTCTTTGGATTCCTCTTGATCTAAGCTCTTACAGTTTTTTTTATCAATAAGTGATCAAAAGGGTTGATTTTTTCCGTAGTTTGTTTCCAGCTAATAATGTGTCAAGCTTCTTTTTGTGTCCATCTAATTATTGTGTCAAGCTCTTTACTGTGTCCACATTCACTTTGAACTACTTTTGTTGAAATTTCAGTGGTTTGGCGTAGCTCTTACCGTTTCTGAGCTACTAGGGGTCAAAGGGGCCAAAATTGCAATTTTTCTAAATATGTCAAATCTTTATTTTTCATCGGATTTCCATTGGATTTTTTTCTTTGGATTCCTCTTGATCTAAGCTTTCAGAAATATGTCGACAGATTTTGTGCGGCATTTACCGTTTCCGAGTAACAAGGGGCCAAAGATGCCAAAATTGCAATTTTTCTAAATATGTCAAGTCTTTATTTTTCATCGGATTTTGATGGGATTTTTTTCTTTGGATTCCTCTTGATCAAAGCTTTTAGTAGTATGCCAAAGGATTTGGAGTAGCTTTTATCTTTTCCGAGCTACAAAGGGTCAAAGAGGCCAAAATTGCAATTTTTATACGACCGCAAAAATTTTTGCGGTCGTATATTGGTATGGTGCTGTCGTCGTCGTCGTCGTCGTCGTCGTTGTCGTCGTCGTTGTCGTCGTNGTCGTTTCCGGATGATAACTTGAGTATCCCTTGCCCGATTGAAACAAAACTTTTACAGATGGAAGGAATTGGGAAGGGAAAGAACACTATTGATTTTGGGGTCAGTAGGTCAAAGGTCAATGTCATAAATTCTAAAAATAGAATTTATTGCGCCAAAATTTGGTCGGTGTTGAAAATTTTTATTTTTTATCCGATTTTGATGGGATTTTTTCCATTGGATTTCTCTCAGTAAATGCTTTCATACATATGCCAATATCTCTTACCGTTTTCAAGATAATTGGGGTCAAAGGTGTTGGGGGGGGGGGGGGCAAAAAAAATGTTTTTTTTCATTGGATTTTGATGGGTTTTTTTGCAAATGCTTTCTTGTAAAAAATGCAATAAAACACTCCCCTGCACATTTTTTCCCATCTTGTACCGTTTCCCACGTAAAAGGGGTCAAAGAGAGACAAAAATGCCATTTTGGTTCGTGTGGGAAATTTTTATTTTTTATCCGATTTTGATGGGATTTTTTTCATTGGATTCCTCTCAATGAATGCTTTCATTATTATGCCAGCAGTTTTTTGCTATCTCTTACTGTTTTCGAGATAATTGGGGTTGAAGGTACCGAAGGGGGCCAAAAAATGCCATTTTGGTTTTTGTGTAAAATTTTTACTTATTATCCAATGCGATGGGATTTTCCCCGTTGGATTCCTTTCCTTGAATGCTTTCATGAAAATGCCAACAAATTTTTGTTGTATCTTTCAGTTTTTTAGGATATTGCACTCAAAGCTGGCAACAGGTAAAAAAAAAATCCATTCATCTAACATACAACTCTAAGGCGGGGGACCTTGAGCACTGCTCTATTTTTGGTAGCTTGTTTCCTTACCCAGCTATGAGGGGCCGAAGGGGGCCAAAATCGTAAATTTACAGATAACCAAAAAATTTTATTTTTCATCGGATTTCGATGGGATTTTTTTCTTTGGATACCTCTTGATGTAAGCTTTCAGTGTTATGGTAGTGGATTTGGCGTAGCTCTTACCGTTTCCGAGCTATGAGGGGCCGAAGGGGGCCAAAATCGTAAATTTACAGATAACCTAAAAAATTTTTTTTTTTTGGTCAGATGTCGATGGGATTTTTTTCTTTGGATTCTACTTGATGTAAGCTTTCAGTAGTATTTCAACAGATTTGGCGTATCTGTTACCGTTTCAGAGCTATGAGGGGCTGAAAGGGGCCAAAACTGTAAAGTTACAGATAACCTAAAATTTTTATTTTTCATCGAATTTCGATGGGATTTTATTCTTTGATTCCTCTTTATGTAAGCTTTCAGTTATATGTCAGCGGATTTGGTGTAGCTCTTACCGTTTCCGAGCTATGAGGGGCTGAAGGGGGCCAAAATCATAAATTTACAGATAACCTAAAAAATTTATTTTTCGTCGGATTTCGATGGGATTTTTTTTCTGTGGATTCTTCTTGATGTAAGCGTTCAGTAGTATTTCAACGGATTTGACGTAGGTCTTGCCGTTCCCGAGCTATGAGGGGCCGAAGGGGGCCAAAATCGTAAATTTACAGATTACCTTAAATTTTTATTTTTCATCGCATTTCGATGGGATTTTTTTCTTTTGATCTCTTGATATAAGCTTTCAGCATCATGTCAATTGATTGGGCGTAGCTCTTACCGTTTCTGAGCTAAAGAGGGTCAAAGAGGAATCATAAGGGCTAATTTTTATTTTCCCTAGTTTGTGTCCAGCTAATTACTTGGTCAATCTCCTTATTGCGTCCATCTAATTATTGTGTCAAGCTCTATGTCTAAGGGGGCCAAAATCGTAAATTTACAGATAACCTAAAATTTTTATTTTTCATCGGATTTCCATGGGATTTTTTTCTTTGGATTCCTCTTGATGCAAGCTTTCAGTAGTAAGTCAATGGATTTGGCGTAGCTCTTACCGTTTCCGAGCTATGAGGGGCCGAAGGGGTCAAAATTGTAAATTTACAGATAACCTAAAATTTTTATTTTTCATTTGATTTCGATGGGATACCTAAAATTTTTATTTTTCATTTGATTTCGATGGGATTTTTTTCTTTAGATTCCTCTTGATGTAAGCTGTCAGTAGTATGTAAATGGATTTGGTGTAGTTCTTACTGTTTCCGAGCTATAAGAGTTCACAGGGACCAAAACTGCAAATATGCAGATTACCTAAATTTTTTTCTTCATCGCATTTCGATGGGATTTTTTTCTTTGGATTCCTCTTGATATAAGCTTTCAGTGGTATGTCAATGGATTTGGCATAGGTCTTACTGTTTCCTAGCTATAAGGGGTCTAAGGGGCTAAAATTTTTTTTTCTAAATAATATGCAATTTTATTTTTGATCAGATTTTGATGGAATTTTTTTCTTTTGATTTCTCTTGATATAAGCTTTTAGCAGCATGTCAATGGATTGGACGTAGCTCTTACCGATTCTGAGCCAAAAAGGGTCAAAGAGGAATCATAAAGAGGCATAAGGGCTAATTTTTATTTTCCCTAGTTTGTGTCCAGCTAATTACTGGGTCAATCTCCTTATTGTGTCAAGCTCTTTCCTATGTCCATACTCACTTTAAATTACAATTTTTCAAATTTCAGTGGATGAAATGCTGCGGTCATATCATGCTGCGCTAGGCGTAGCCCTTTATTAGTACATTATAAAGTCATTATAGTTTACATTTTTTCCATTTTCCATTGTAGGTCGAACTTGCATTATGGGATACAGCTGGTCAAGAAGATTATGACAGACTCCGCCCACTTTCTTATCCAGATACGGATGTCATTCTAATGTGTTTCTCAATTGATAGCCCCGACAGTTTGGAAAATATACCAGAAAAATGGACTCCTGAAGTTAAACACTTTTGCCCAAATGTACCAATTATTTTAGTAGGAAATAAGAAAGATCTAAGGAATGATGAAAATATAAAGCGAGATCTTATGAAAATGAAACAAGAACCAGTTAGACCGGATGAAGGAAGGGCAATGGCAGAAAAAATTAATGCATTTGGTTATCTAGAGTGTTCAGCTAAAACAAAGGAAGGGGTTAGGGAAGTATTTGAGACAGCAACTAAAGCAGCACTACAAACAAAGAAGAAAAAGAAGGGTGGATGTGTTGTGTTGTAATGTTTACATGTAATGTTTAAATTGACCTCAGAACATAACATCGCAAAAAGAGATAACTGCCATCTTTTTGCTAGTAATAATGTTTTTATCTATTTTAAACTAAAAAAAATAATTTATTTTTAGTCATTGTGAGCATCTTTGTATTCTTTGAATGATTGTAACATCAGAATGAAACGCATCAAGTGAGGAAGAACAACATTAATACAGGAACCACAATAAAATAGGGAAAGACAATTATACCTCCAGTTGTCTCATCTATGCAGAGAACTTCTTGGAGGACAATATCATCTAAAGACCAGTTGTCATGGTTACTGTTTATATGTAATTCTTGTGACTTAGTCAGTTAATCTTACTACATTTTGTATTTTCATTTTATTCTTCACTCTCCTTTCCTGACTCTAATTTAATGTATCACATTAATGAATATTCAATTAAGTGTTTATCTAAAAAACAGCTTTATTGAACTGAACCACCATTTTTGTGTGGCCTGTTGTAAGGACATTTTATATTGTTGTTTTAGAGAGAAAATTATTTGTAAGAAAAACTTTATCATGAATTGGGTAAAATAGCAGTTAGAGCAAAAATTCTGTTGTGTTTTTAGGACATTTGTTGGGTCCAATGTTATTTTTATAAATTTCTGTATATTTTGAGTATACATGTAAGAAAATCATGAACAGCGGTAGATGTGAAAATTGTGAATCATAAAAATACACACAAAAAAATTACTGAAAGAGCATCATTTGCATAATTATTTTATACTTTCCAAATGATCGTATGTAATATTATATAATATTAAGAGTGCTTTACATTATGTATAGTTTATGTACTATCCTCAATAGCGTGATCTATTGTTTTATTTAGTACTCTTTTTGTGTACACTAGGTCACAATTAACTTGAGGAAGTTAAACAGTCAACCATTAAAAGGATTTGCTTGTGTTTTTTAGCTTTTTTATCAGTTATAAGTCTTTAGATTGTTTTTTCGAAAGCCAAAAAATTAACACCTTTATTGTAATTAAAATCAGAATAATATTGAATTGAATAAATTATTATTGCAGTCATACTAGTACAATAGATATTCATATGAAATTAAACTATGTATTTTTGCAGTGTTATCATAATGTATTTATATCTACCAATAACAAAAATTTACTTAGTTTAATTGGGTATGTGTAATAAATTCACTATCAAACTTGTGGCTCAATTAAAACAAAGCATTTTTTTTTCATTGCTATATGTAGTTGTATACACATAGGTAAATTACATTTGAATGCTGTTATATCTATATATATATCATTTCTTACATTGCATTTGTAAAGCCTATAAAAATAAAATGTAACTTCATCAATAATGTTTTATTTTAATGTTCTTTGTCAAATGGAAATTGGATGGATATACTTCTTGGTGGTTTAATGGAAGGTACGGTTTGGTCATACTGCGGAAGTCAGAAGTGTACAAGGAAGATGGACACTAAATCATGGCACATTTGATTGGCTCATATTGCAAAAACTGAGTTGGATGCGGAATTGACTTGGAATTTTAAGTGGGATTGTTCTTTTCTCAGCATTTTCAATTTGACGTCATAACAAATTTACTCATTTATATCATTCACTTTCCTGTGAATTATCTCCCTTTCGCGGCCAACAATTTCTATGTTGTAAACTACATAAAATATCTCTCTTAATCAAACAGTGACATATAAAGTTTTTAAGCTGAACATACAGCTGAAGTGTATCTCTCTTAAATATCAAAAAATTTAAAAAATCTATCAAATATTTATTTTATATGAAACTAAACAATAAGCATGTTCTCAATGTTTCCTATATATGCTTTATAAATGTTGCGAAAAAATACTGAATTTGGCCAGATTTTCAAAGCCAGATTATCGTTGACTTATCATTTTTATTCTATTTTTGGAATATACGCTCTTGCTACTGAAAGCAGTTTATGTTTTACTGTCCCCAGATTCAAGTCTCCATGCAATGCAAACATACCATAGTGATTTAAAATCAAACAAATTATATCACACATTGTTTACAGATTACAGCCTCTCTGAAGACTAACCAATGATAAAAGAGAAATGAAAAGTGAATAGTATTAAACTGGGTTTAAAAATACATAATGCAGTAAGAGGGCTGATCTTGCAGTGGGATGAATTTGTCCCAGCTTGATGACATTTTTAGCTCACCTCGCTAAAGGCCATGTGAGCTTTTGCCATCACTCCACATCTGTTGTTCGTCCGTTAACTTTTATTCAAAGATCTTCTCCTCAGAAATTACTGGGTCAATACTAACCAAACTTGGCCTGAAACATCACCATGATATGCTCTTTTGATTTCGTGATTTTTATGTCCATAGACAAAACAACATGGCCGCTATTACAAACTAGAGGCTCAGATACTGAGCCTGTATCGCTCACCTGACAAAGAGGCTTTTAAGCCATGCATGCCTATGCTGATGACCAAAAATGTTTTTCCTATAGGATCTAAGCTATGTTCTCTACTGACATCCATGTTTTTGTCGGATTCAATTGAAATAAGTATTCTTTGCTAAAGACTTTGCATACATTACTCCAATACAGTTAAGATAAATTTGCTTTAATGGTTTCAGAGTTGATGATGAAATGAAGATTCGCCTAAGGAGACTTTAGGTTTGCACTCCGTCAGTTCCTCAGTCCGTCAGTCTGTCAGTCCGTCAGTCCGTCACACTCTGTTTTCTGGACTTTTTCTCATTCTGTACGTGATATTTATTTAATATTTGGTATGTAAGTCTATCACAATGAGTTACAGGTCAAGTTCGAGTTTGGTTCCGGTTAATTGATTTTGGATGGAGTTATGGCCCTTTAACTTAGAAAATTTTGGTAAAAAGTAGGTTTTCCAGACTTTTTTTCTAAACTGTTCCAGATATAAAGCTAATATTTGCTATGTGAGTCTACCACAATGAGTTACAGATCATGTTCGAGTTCGGTTCCGGTCCATTGATATTGGACGGAGTTATGGCCCTTTTACTTGGAAAATTTTGGTAAAATATAGGTTTTCCAGGCTTTTTAGCTCGCCTGACCAGGGTGAGCTATTGCCATCTTTTGGCGTCCGGCGTCCGTCCGTCCGTTAAACTTTTCACATATTCATCTTCTCCTCTGAAACCACTGAAGCAAATTCAACCAAACTTTACAGGAACCATGTATGGAAGGTCCTTTACAAAGATTGCTCATTTCGTTCCGATCCGACAAAAAACATGGCCGCCAGCGCGGAACTTAGGTTTAACCTTGGACCCTATGGGAAAAATCACATTTTCATCTTCTGCTCTGAAACCACTGAAGCAAATTCAACCAAACTTAACAGGAATGATGTACTAAAGGTCCTTAACAAAGATTGCTCATTTCGTTCCGATCCAACAAAAAACATGGCCGCCAGCACGGAACATGGTTTAACATTGGACCCTATGGGAAAATCACATTTTCATCTTCTGCTCTGAAACAGCGGAAGTAAATTCAACCAAACTTTACAGGAATGATGTATGGAAGGTCCTTTACGATGATTGCTCATTTCGTTCCGATCCGACAAAAAACATGGCCGCCAGCACGGAACATGGTTTAACAATGGACCCTATGGGAAAATCACATTTTCAT
>MJUU01057148.1:167166-182220 GCA_002080025.1 Modiolus philippinarum | reverse complement strand
TGAAGCTAATATTTACTATGTGAGTCTACCACAATGAGTTACAGATCAAGCTTGAGTTTGGTTCTGGTCCATTGATATTGGACGGAGTTATGGCCCTTTTACTTGGGTAAAATATAGGTTTTCCGGACTTTTTTTCTAAACTGTTCCAGATATGAAGCTAATATTTACTATGTGTGTCTACCACAGTGAGTTACAGATCAAGTTCGAGTTTGGTTCTGGTCCATTGATTTTGGACGGAGTTATGGCCCTTTGACTTAGAAAATTTTGGTAAAATATAGGTTTTCCGGACCTTTTTTTCTAAATCGTTCCAGATATGAAGCTAATATTTGCTATGTGGATCTGCCACTATGAGTTACAGAACAAGTTCAAGTTTGGTTCCGGTCCATTGATTTAGAACGGAGTAATGGCCCTTTGACTTAGAAAATTTTGGTAAAATATAGGTTTTCCACACTTTTTTATACGACCGCAAAATTTTTTGCGGTTGTATATTGGTATGGTGCTGTCGTCATTGTCGTCGTCGTTGTCGTTGTCGTCGTCTGTAGACACTTTAGTTTTTGGTCAATAACTTTAGTTCCAGAAGATCAATCTTTATGAAATTTTAACATATGTTCTTTGGTACAAAAGGAAGGCTTGGCTTAGCTTTGGTCACTGTGGCCCCATCCGTTTTTAAAAAAGGGGCCAAAAAGGGTTAAATTGGGTGTATTCATATGTTTTGTCTATAGAATCTTTATTATTAATCGGGTTTTGATGGGGTTTCTCTCAGTGTGCTCCTGAGGAAATTTCCAATCTGGGGTATGCCAACGGATTTCACGTATTATGTACCGCTCACGAGATAAATGGGGCCCTACAGGGGCAAATCTCAAAAAAAAATAATTTTTTTTTATTCTAAGTCCGATTTTGATGCAGTTTTTTTTAATGGATTTCTTGTGATAAATTTATATGACGCTCAGCTATTAGATTTTTGATTACTTGTTTCCTTTCCCAGCTATGAGGGGCCGAACGGGGCCAAAATTGCGAATTTGCAGATTATGTTGAATTTTTATTTTTCATCAGATTTTGATGGGATTTTTTTCTTTTGATTCCTCTTGATCTAAGCTTTCAGTAGTATGTCAACGGATTTTGTGTAGGTCTTACCGTTTCCGAGGTACAAGGGGTCAAAGGAGCCAAAACTGCAATTTTTCTAAATATGTCAAATATCTATTTTTCATCGGATTTCAATGGGAATTTTTACTTTGGATTCCTCTTGATCTAAGCTTTCAGCAGTATGTCAACGGATTTTGTGTAGCTCTTACCGTTTCTGAGCTACAAGGGGTCAAAGGGGCCAAAGTTGCAATTTTTCTAAATATGTCAAATCTTTATTTTTCATCGGATTTCGATGGGATTTTTTTCTTTGGATTCCTCCAGAGGTATGCAACAGATTTGGCGGCTCTTACCGTTTCCGAGCTACAAGGGGTCAAAGGGGCCAAAATTGCAATTTTTCTAAATATGTCATAACTTTATTTTTTCATCAGATTTCGATGGAATTTTTTTCTTTGAATTTCTATGGATGTAAAATTTTAGTTGATAGTACATATTTTGCATAGCTCTTACTTTGTTTCATCAGTAAGTGATCAAAAGGGTTGAATTTTTCCCTATTTTGTTCCTAGCTAATTACTGTGTCAAGCTTCTTTTTGTGTCCATCTAATTATTGTGTCAAGCTCTTTACTGTGTCCACATTCACTTTAAACTACTTTTGTTGAAATTTCAGTGGTCCACATGCTGCGGTCGTATCATGCTGCGCTCGGCATAGCCCTTTATTTC
Source organism: Modiolus philippinarum (assembly GCA_002080025.1). Taxonomy (NCBI): domain Eukaryota; kingdom Metazoa; phylum Mollusca; class Bivalvia; order Mytilida; family Modiolidae; genus Modiolus; species Modiolus philippinarum. The sequence goes on along the minus strand of MJUU01057148.1, from coordinate 180,420 downwards.
TAAACTGTTTCAGATATGAAGCTGATATTTGCATTGTTAATGAACCACTATGGGTTACAGATCAAGGTTGAGTATAGGTTGGGTCCATTGATTTTTGACGGAGTTATGGGCCTTGGGCTCGGAAAACTTTTCTTCTTTAACTATTTTTGCTGGTATAAAACAAAGAATTATTCCACCGGTAAGGGGATTCTGTATTGCCTTGCAATACGATCCACACTTGTTATCGGATCAAAACAAAATGAGCAATCTTTGTAAAGGACCTTTCATACATCATTCCTGTAAAGTCTCTTTGAATTTGCTTCAGCAGTTTCAGAGGAGAAGATGAAAATGTGATTTTCCCATAGGGTCCAATGTTGAACCTTAGTTCTGCGCTGGCAGCCATGTTTTTATCGAATCTGAACAAAATTAGCAATCTTTGTACAGGACCTCCCATACATCATTCCTGTAAAGTTTGGTTGAATTTGCTTAAGTGGTTTCAGAGGAGAAGATGAAAATGTTATTTTCCCATAGGGTCCAATGTTAAACCTAAGTTTCGCGCTGGCGGCCATGTTTTTTATCAAATCGGAACAATATGAGCAATCTTTGTACAGGACCTCCCATACATCATTCATGTAAAGTTTGGTTGAATTTCCTTCAGTGGTTTCAGAGGAGAAGATGAAAATGAGATTTTTCCCATAGTGTCTAATGTTTAACCTAAGTTCTACGCTGGCAGCCATGTTTTTTATCGGATTGGAACAAAATGAGCAATCTTTGTTAAGGACCTTAAGTACATCATTCCTGTAAAGTTTGGCTGAATTTGCTTCAGTGGTTTCAGAGGAGAAGATTAAAATAGGATTTTCCCTTAAGGTCCAATATTAAACCATGCTTGGTGCCGGTGGCAATGTTTTTTATCTGATCGGAACAAAATGAGCAACCTTTGTTAAAGACCTTTAGTACATCATTCCTGTAAAGTTTGGTTGAATTTGCTTAAGTGGTTTCAGAGTAGAAGATGAAAATGTGATTTTCCCATAGGGTCCAATGTAAAACTATGTTCGGTACCAGCGGCCATGTTTTTAATCGGATCGGAACAGAAGGAGCAATCTTTGTACAGGATCTCCCATTCATCATTCCTGAAAAGTTTGGTTGGTTTCAGAGAAGATGAAAATGTTATTTTTCTCATAGGGTCCAATGTTTAACCTAAGTTCCGCACTGGCGGCCATGTTTTTTATCGGATCGGAACGAAATCAGCAATCTTTGTAAAAGACCTTTAGTACATCATTCCTGTTAAGTTTTGAATTTGCTTCAGTGGTTTCAGAGGAAAAGATGAAAATGTGATTTTTCCCATAGGGTCCAATGTTAAACCTAAGTTCCGCGCTGGCCGCCATGTTTTTTATCGGATCGGAAAAAATTAGCATTCTTTGTGAAGGACCTCTAGTACATCATTCCTGTTAAGTTTTGTTGAATTTGCTTCAGCTGTTTCAGAGGAAAATATGAAAATGTGATTTTTCCCATAGGGTCCAATGTTAAACGTAAGTTCCGTGCTGGCGGCCATGTTTTTTATCGGATCGGAAAGAAATGAGCAATCTTTGTAAAGGAACTTTAGTACATCATTCCTGTAAAGTTTGGTAGAATTTGCTTCAGTGGTTTCAGAGGAGAAGATGAAAATGTGAAAAGTTTAACGGACGGATGGACGACGGACGCCAAGTGATGGGAAAAGCTCACACTGACCCTTCGGGTCAGGTGAGCTAAAAATAGAACATACTGGTAAATTGCCGTTTTTATACGATTTTGAGGTCGTAATGGTATGGTGCTGTCGTTGTCGTCTGTAGACACTTCTGTTTTTGGTCAATAACTTAAGTTCCAGTCGATCAATCCTTACTAAATGTTCCTTGGCACAAAAGGAAAGCTTGGGTATTTTTTTAATATTGTGGCCCCTCCCGTTTTCAAAAAGGGACATATTTGGTGTTTTTTTTTAAAATTGCCCTAAGGGCAAGGTCAAGGTCAAAATGTCTACAAATATGGTACCACTAGAAAGCTCTCATCATTAAGAAGTTACATACCAAATATAAACACCCTACCACTAAAAGCCTACTTTCTAGAGGCAAAGTTAAAGTTTTTCAAAAATTGGGCTCAGGGAAAGGTCAAGGTCAAAATGTCTACAAATAAGGTACCACTAGAAAGCTCTCATCATAAGCAAGTCATATACCAAATATGAACACCCTACCACTAAAAGCCTACCTTCTAGAGGCAAGGTTTTAGTTTTTAAAAAATTGCCCTCAGGGAAAGGTCAAGGACAAAATGTCTACAAATATGGTACCACTAGAAAGCTCTCATCAGAAGGAAGTCACATACCAAATATGAACACCCTACGACTAAAAGCCTACCTTCAAGAGGCAAGGTTAAAGTTTTTCAAAAATTGCCCTCAGGGAAAGGTCAAGGTCAAAATGTCTACAAATATGATACCACTAGAAAGCTCTTATCATAAACAAGTCACATACCAAATATGAACACCCTACCACTAAAAGCCTGCCTTTTAGAGGCAAGGTTAAAGTTTTTTATATATTGCCCTAGGGGCAAGGTCAAGGTCAAAATGTCTACAAGTATGGTACCAAAAGAAAGCTCTATCCACAAGGAAGCCACATACTAAATATCAACATCCCATCTCTTAACGTCTCCATTCCACAAGCAAGGTTAAAGTTTTTGCTGACGACGCCGACGCCGGGGGTATGACAATAGCTCTCCGGACATTCGTCCCGGCGAGCTAAAAAAATCTGTTTTGGTCATGCATTGCATAGAAGCATTTTGTCAGGTGAGCGATACAGGCTCAGTCTCTGAGCCTCTAGTTTAATTTCATTTTCAAAATTGTGACATTTTCGTCGCATTTTTCACAGCAACTACATATGACAGCCACTTGATATTTGGTATGGGGTCCTATACTGCGCTTCCCCTTTTCGGCCATATTGAATCACCATTTCCTGTTTACCGATTTTGTGCCTTTTTCATTGCATTTTTCCCTGCAACTGCACATGACAGCTACTTGATATTTGGCACGGAGCTTCAGTTTAGGGAACTTTACTTCATCTCCCTTTTTTCAGCCATATTGCTACACTACTTCCTGTTTACCGACTTCATGATTTTTGTTACTTTCATTTTCAAACTTGGACTTTTTCGTCACACTTTTCTCGGCAACCACACATCCCAGTCTTTTGATATTTGGCATGCAGCTTCAGTATTGTTTAGTTAATTGCATCTCCCCATTTTGGCCAAATTGCTGTGTCCTATTTCCTTTTTAGCTCACCAGGCTCTGTCAGGGTGAGCTTTTGTCATCACTTGGCATCCGTCCAACCGTCCATCGTCCGCCTTAAACTTTTTTCAAAAATCTTCTCCTCTGAAACTACTGGGCCAATTTAAACCAAACTTGGCCTAAATTATCACCAGGGTATGTAGTTTCAAAATTATATCCGAGGAGTCTGAAAACCAAACAACATGGCCGCTGTTACTAAAAATAGAACATGGGGAAAATTGCTGTTTTTGGCAAATAACTCAAAAACCGTTGCAGATATTAATCATATGACTGTAGTAAAAATGATCAGCCTGACTAGATCTACCCACCCTGCAATTTTGATGAAAATCTGATGACCCAATTTAGAGTTATTGCCCATTTTTCGTAAAAATTTCAAAATTTTGATGTTCTTTATTTTTTTTTTATAAAAAAAAAACTACAAAATGTATACAGATAGAGGTTAAGTTTTAATTACAAAAATGTTCAGCATATCAAGATCTTTTCGTGATTTTATATATTTCGTCTTGTATTTCAAAAACAGTTTGCGATAGAGGCTAAGTTTGAATAGCAAAAATGTTCAGAATGTCAAGATCTATCCACATGCCTATTTTGAAGAAAATCCAAATGCCCATATAGGAGTTATTGCCATTTAGTGATTTTATATATTTCGTCTTGTATTTCAAAAACAGTTTGCGATAGAGGCTAAGTTTGAATAGCAAAAATGTTCAGAATGTCAAGATCTATCCACATGCCTATTTTGAAGAAAATCCAAATACCCATATTGGAGTAATTGCCCTTTATTGGTTAAATTTTTCGTTATTTTACATATTTCATCTTGTATTTCTAAAACAGGCTGAGATAGAGGCTAAGTTTGAATTGCAAAAATGATCAGAATGTCAAGATCTACCCACATACCTAATTTGAAGAAAATCCAAATACCCATTTAGGACAGGGCTCGACACAGACGTTTGTCTGATTGCCCGGGACAAGTGAAAGTCCCGTTCGGACAAGTGACAGTCAGTCAGCACTTGTCCGATCGGGCAAGTAAAAAAAATCATGTGTTTGTCAATAAAAAACATACTTGAAAACTTCTGTGTGAAAATTCAGTTTGAATTGATTAAAACAAGAGGCTCACATGAGCCTGTATCGCTCACCTGGTGACTGGTTTTATTCATTGTCACGAAGAGACCACCCATTCATAACCAAACTTGGTTCCCATTGGCTCAGTAGGTTCAGAGGAGAAGACATTTGAATGCATTTCTCATAGGGTCCCTATATTAAACTATGTTCCACGCTGGCGGCCATCTTGGATAAGGTACGAACGACAAAATCACAAACTTTGAAGGGGACAAGCCAAGGACTATTGTGACCAAGTTTGGTTTAATTTGGCTTGGTAGTTTCAGAGAAGAAAATCTTTGGATGCATTTCCCATAGGGTCCCTATGTAAAACTATGTTCTCTGCTGGCAGCCACCTTCAATGAGGTATGAACATAAAAATCACAAACTTTCAAGGGGACCACCTAAAGACTATTGTGATCAAGTTTGGTTCCAATTGGCTCAGTAGTTTCAGAGAAGAAGACCTTTGAATACATTTCCCATAAGGGTCCTATGTTAAACTATGTCCTGTGCTGACGACCATCTTGGATGAGGTACGAACATAAAAATCCCAAATTTTAAAGGGGACCAGCCAAGGACAATTGTATCCAAGTTTGGTTCCTATTGGCTTATAGTGGTTTCAGGAGAAAAGATCTTTGAATGTATTTCCCATAGGGTCCCTATGTTAAACTATGTTCCCCGCTGGCAGCCATCTTGGATGAGGTACAACCACAAAAATCACAAACTTTAAAGGGGACCACCTGAGGACTATTGTGACAAAATTTGGGCCACATTGGTTCAGTGGTTTCAGAGGAGAAGATCTTTGAATGCATTTCCCATAGGGTCCTATGTTAAACTATGTTCCCTAGTGGCGGCCATCTTGGATGAGATGCTAATCTCCTGGACATATGTAGAAATTGTAGTCCTGGAAAAGCTCAACACTTTTGTAATTTCCATTTAACCTCCATCTCAAACAGTTTTTGAAATAAAAGTAAAAATGTTAAAAAAAATGGTGAAAATTCAAAGAAAAAGGGGCCATAACTCCTATGTGGGTCATCAGATTTTCTTCAAAATGCAGGAAATGTGGATCTTACTATGCTGACCATTTTTGTAATTTAAACTTCACTTCTATGTGCTACCATTTTCAATATATAAAAACTAAAAGTAAAAAAAAAAAAAAAAAACAACGAAAATTCTACGGAAAAGGGGCAATAACTCCAAGATGGGTTATCAGATTTTCTTCAAAATTGCAGGGCAGGTAGATCTCATCATACTGATCATTTTTACCACTGTCAGATTTTTGATATCTGTAACGGTTTTCGAGTAATTTGCAAAAAACGGCAATTTACCCCTATGTTCTATTTTTAGTAATAGCTGCCATGTTGTTTGATCTACGGACAAAACCACAAACTTGAAAGAGCAAACCGTGGTGATGATTCAGGCCAAGTTTGGTTAGTATTGGCCCAGCAGTTTCAGAGGAGAAGATCTTTGAATAAAAGTTAACGGACGGACGGACGACGGACGCCGAGTGATGGCAAAAGCTCACATGGCCTTTGGCCAGGTGAGCTAAAAATTGAATGGTGTTCCATGGAACACTTGTGTCGCCTGCACTAGAGAAGAGCCATTTTTGGCCCAGTAAAGCTCTAAAATATGCAATTATCATGTGCATGTCTAGATTAGGAGAAAAACATATTTTGCAAATTTGTTTAGAATATGAATTACAGTTTTGAGGACTTTTATATTAACAATCTGATTTAACATATGAGCTAAGTTGGCTTGGCAAACCTCTAGAATCTGTAAAATAAAATTGAAGTATAATGTGCATACCCAGACCTGATATACAACATATACTGAAAGTTTGGTTGGAATCTGACAGACAGTTGTGAAGGAGTCGAAGATTACAAAACCACATAAACAAATGAGCTATTTTGGCCCTGTGAACCTCTTAAATCTGTAAAATCAAACTTTTAAATATTAGGTGCGCAACTATATCAAGTAATCAATGTATTCTGAAAGGCTGGTTGGAATATGATTTACAGTTTTGAAGGAGTTCTACATAAACAAACAGAATTAACAAATGAGCTATTCTGGCCCAGTCAACCTCTAAAACTGCAAAATCAAAATTTTAAGTATCAGATGCACAACTACACCAGGTGAACAACATATCCTGCAAGTTTGGTTGGAATCTGACTTATACATGTTATAGTTGTTATGGAATTGTGGATTAACAAACCAGATTAACAAATGAGCAATTTTGGCTCTGTGAACCTCTAAATTCTGTAAAATTAAAATTCTAAGTGTCAAGTGCACAACTACATCAGGTGAACAACCTATCCTGAAAGTTTTGTTGGAATCGGACTGTCAGTTTTGAAGGAGTTGCAGATTCAAAACTGACAAGCTCACAAATGAGCAATTTTGGCTCTGTAAACCTCTAAAATATGTAAAATCAAAATTCTAAGTATCAGGTGAACAACTACATCAGGTGAACAATCTATCCTGAAAGTTTTGTTGGAATCGGACTAGTAGTTTTAAAGGAGTTGTGGATTCAAAATCGACAGACTCGCAAATGAGTAATTTTGGCTCTGTGAACCTCTAAAACATGTAAAATCAAAATTCTAAGTATAAGGTGCACAACTACACCAGGTGAACAACCTATCCTGAAAGTTTTGTTAGAATCTGACTAGCAGTTTTGAAGGAGTTGTGGATTCAAAACAGACAGACTCACAAATGAGCAATTTTGGCTCTTGTGAACCTCTAAAATCAGTAAAAACAAAATTCTAAGTATCAGATGCACAACTACACCAGTTGAACAACATATCCTGAAAGTTTGGTAGGAATTGGACAAGCAGTTTTGAATGAGTTGTGGATTCAAAAACTGACGGGCGACGCAGGACGACAACGACGTAAGACGACGGATAGTAACTCTGCTTACAGCAGGGGACACAAAAATGCTGTGAGCCGTCAGCAAATTCTGATTATTTAATCTGGTTTTTCCCTTCCACAAGTAGCACATGTTATATAACAAGTGTGGACCCAAATAGATGTCTCGCCCGTCCCTACATGGTCACAAAATTGATGTGAAATTAGATTAACTGACAAAAGCAATATAGCAGAGTCATGTATCACCTAAAACCAAAATGCCAAATATCAGTGACATGCCACTGATAGATACTGAGAAACCAAGCATGTTCACTAGACCATGAAAATAAGGTCAAGGACTAAAACAAAATAGCAGGTTGTCACCTTCCATCTCAGACAAACCCACATTCCAAATATTATTGACCTTACATAAATAGATACTCGGAAACTTAACATGATCACTGGACCGTGAAATTGAGGTCACAGACAAAAACCATATAGCAGACCATTGTCATTGACCTACCACTAATAGTTACTGAGAAAATGGCCTAATCATTAAAACTTTACATGCTCACTAGACCGTGAAATTGAGGTAATGGACAAAAGCCATATATGACAGAGTCTCACATACTACCTAAGACCAACCTACATACCATATATCATTGACCTACCACTTACAGTTGCTGAGAAACTAAACTAAGCACAAAAACTTAACATGTTCATTGGACTGTGAAATTGGGGTCAGAGACAAAAGCCATATAGCAGACTGTCATGCACTTCTCAAGACCAACCTATATACCAAATATCATTGAGCTACCACTTATAGTTACTGAGAAAATGACCTAATCACAAAAACTTAACATGCTCACTAGACCATGAAATTGAGGTCAAGCACAAAAGCCATATGACAGACTGTCATGTACTACCTAAGACCAACCTACATACTATATATCATTGACCTACCACTTATAGTTACTGAGAAACTAAACTAAGCACAAAAACTTAATATGTTTATTGGACCATGAAATTGAGGTCACAGACAAAAGCCATAGGACAGACTGTCATATACTACTTAAGATTAACCTATATAACAAATATCATTGACCTATCACTTATAGTTACTAAGAAAATGACCTAATCATAAAAACTTAACATGCTTACTAGACCATGAAATTGAGGTCAAGGACAAAAGCCATATGACAGACTGTCATGTACTACTTTAGATCATTAACCTACATACAATATGTCATTGACCTACCACTTATAGTTACTGAGAAACTAAACACAAAAACTTAACATGTTCATTGGACCGTGAAATTGAGGTCAAGGACAAAAGCCATAGGACAGACTGTCATGTACTACCAAAGACCAACCCATATACCAAATATCATTGACCTACCACTTGTAGTTGCTGAGAAACTGACCGAATCACAAAATCTTAACATGCTCACTAGACCATGAAATTGAGGTCAAGGACAAAAGCCATATGGCAGACTGTCATGTACTACCCAAGACCAACCCATATACCAGATATCATTGACGTATCACTTGTAGTTGCTGAGAAACTGACCTAATCACACAAACTTAACATCAAAGTTTACGCCGTCGATGCCGTCGCCGTCATACTTTGTACGCATATGTCTCGCTTTCCACGACTTTCGTCGTGGGCAAGACAAAAATGACCAATCACAAGGTCCTAATTACAACTTTGCTATAAATACAATATAACAACCAATCAGATCGCGTTCCGTTTCATTATTACAAATGAATGGGTTGACATTCGAAGAAAATAAAGCCTGTTTATCAATGAATGAAGCTTTAAAATGGTATTTTATTTATGAAATACCCATTCTCAATAATAACGAATGTAAAGTTTGGTTGAATTTGCTTCAGTGGTTTCAGAGATTTTCCCATAGGGTCCAATGTTAAACTGTGTTCCGTGCTGGCAGCCATGTTTTTTATCGGATTGGAATGGAATGAGCAATCAATGTTAAGGACCTTTAGTACATCATTCCTGTAAAGTTTGGTTGAATTTCCTTCAGTGGTTTCAGAGGAGAAAATAACTATAGGCTCAGAGACTAAGCCTGTATCGCTCACCTGACAAAATGCTTCTATGCCATGCTTGACCAAAAATGACGTTTTTTTTACCAATGGGGTCTAATGTTTTTTGTCTGAAACAATTGAAATGAGTAATCTTTGCACAGGACCTTCAATACATCATTCCAATACAGTATAGTTTAGATTTGTTTGAATAGTTTCAGAAAAGTCAATGAAAAGTATGGTTTTCACATACTGGGCTGTAAAGTTTGGTTTAATTTGCTTCATTGGTTTCAGAGGAGAAGATGAAAATGAGATTTTCCCATTGGGTCCAATGTAAAACTATGTTCCCTGCTGGCCGCCGTGTTTTCTATCTGATTGCAACTAAATGAGCAATCTTTGTTAAGGACCTTCCATACATCATTCCTGTAAAGTGTTGTTGAATTTGCTTTAGCAGTTTCAGAGGAGAAGATTAAATGTGACTATTCCCACAGGGTTGACCATTGTTAAACCTAAGTTCCGTGCTGGCAGCCATGTTTTTTCGCTGGATTGAAACAAAATTAGAAATCTTTGTAAATAACCTTTAGTACATGATTCCTGTAAAGTTTGATTGAATTTGCTTTAGTGTTTTCAGAGGAGAACATGAAAATGTGATTTTCCCATAGGGTCCATTGTTAGACCATGTTATGTGCTGGCAGCCATGTTTTTGTCAGTTCCTAACAAAATGAGCAATCTTTGTTAAGGACCTTTAGTACATCATTCCTGTAAAGTTTGGTTGAATTTGCATCAGCTGTTTCAGAGCAGAAGATGAAAATGTGATTTTTCCCATAGGGTCCAATGTTAAACCTAAGTTCTGAGCTGGTGGCCATTTTTTAGCTCGCCTGGCTATGCCAGGGTGAGCTATTGCCAACACTTGGCGTCCGTCTGTCCGGCGTAAACTTTTCATTCAAAGATCTTCTCCTCTGAAACCACTGGGCCAATTGGAACCAAACTTAGTCACAATAGTCCTTGGGTGGTCCCCTTTAAAAAAATTGTATCCAGCAGGTCCGTACCTCATCCAAGATGGCCGCCAGTGGGGGAACATAATTTTAACATTGGACCCTATGGGAAAAGACATTCAAAGATCTTATCAGAAACTACTGGTCCAGTTAGAACCAAACTTAGTCACAATGGTCCTTATATGGTCCCTTCCAAAAAAGGTATCTGACAGGTCCGTACCTCATCCAAGATGGCCGCAAGTAGGGAACATAGTTTTAACATTGGACCCTAGGGGAAAAGACTTTCAAAGATCTTCTTCTCAGAAAGTACTAGTCCAGTTAGAACCAAACTTTAAGTCATAATGGTCCTTAGATCGTTCCTTCCAAATAGGGTATACGACAGGTCCGTACCTCATCCAAGTTAGCCGCCAGCAGGGACATAGTTTTAACATTGGACCCTATGGAAAACACATTGAAAGATCTTCTTCTCTGAAACTACTAGTCCAATTAGAACCAAACATAGTCACAATAGTCCTAATGGTCCCTTCCAAAAAATGTATACCTCATCCAAGATGCCCGCCAGTGGGAACATAGTTAAAACTCTTGACCTTATTGGAAATGCCATTCATCTTTTATGTCAGCCATGGTCAAGGTGATCGATACAGGCTCTTGAGAGTCTCTTGTTTTATCTGATCCCAATGAAATGACCTATCTTTGTAAAGGACCTTCCATACAGTTTGGTTGAATTTGCTTCAGTTGTTTCAGAGGAGGACATGAAAATGTGATTTTCCCATAGGGTCCAATGTTAAACCATTTTCCGTGCTGGCAGCCATGTTTTTTGTCAGATCAGAACGAAATGAGCAATCTTTGTTAACGACCTTTAATACATAATTCCTGAAACACTTGGTTGAAATTGCTTCAGTCTTTTCAGAGCAGAGGATGAACATGTGATTTTTTCCAATATGGTCCAATGCTAAACCTATGTTCCGCGGTGGCCATGTTTTTTATTGGATCGGAACGAAATGACCAATCTTTGTAAAGGACCTTTAGAACATCATTCCTGTAAAGTTTGGTTGAATTTGCTTCAGTGGTTTCAGAGGAGAAGATGAAAATGTGAAAAGCTAACGGACGACAGACAGACGGACAGACGCTGGATGCTAAGTGATGGCACCCTTCGGGTCAGGTGAGCTAAAAAGTCAGAATACAGGAGATAATCATACTTCTATATTACATAATGAATGTATATATAGCACCAATATTATAGGGAAAGGATATATTCCTCAGATTTTAATGAAATTTCGGCAGATGTAAAACGAGAGCTGTCGCCGAATGGCAGCCAAACATACCTCCTGCTCATTGAACCCTGAATTGATATGGTAAGTGCAAATTTAAGTTGGTGTGGAAACAATAGAGGTGTGGACACAGTACAAGTGTGGACACAATACAAGTATGGCCACAAGGTTCTGTCGAAATCAGACAAATATAAAATTCACCCTATTAGTGTTTGACATTTTACACATAAACTGTGGACACAGGATTTGTCTCGCCTGCCCCTTGCATTGCCTTTATTTGCACATTGATCTACTGCAGCAGAAATAAAAATAAAATATAATCTTTAGTTGTGTTTACAATTTCCTTGGGAAAAAATGATGTGATCACTCAAGCATGACTAAGGAGCCAGGGCCACCATCTGGGTGTGGAATCAGTATTTACAACCCAAAATGCCTAGGACTTCTGGTATTGGCTGTACAAACTGCTTGCTAAAAACTTAAAGTGATCGTTCATGCGTGACTAAGGGGCCAGGGCCACCATCTGGGCGTGGAATCGGTATGTACTCCCCAAGACGCAACTGCATGTCAAATATCAAGTGCCTAGGACTACTGGTATAGGCTGTACAAACTGCTTGCTAAAAACTTAAGTGACTAAGGGGCCAGGGCCATAATCTAAGTAGGGATTTGAGTTATACCCATAATAATGCAACTGCACATCAAATACTATGGACCTACAACTAACATAAGCTTCTTAATTCACAATAGTTTGCAATTGTTGACGCTGCCGCCGCCACCGCTGGAAATGCTATCCCTAAGTCTTGCTTCCGCTACTTTTTCGTCGTGGGCGAGACAAAAAATCATAAGCATTAGAGAAATTTCATTAGAACACTTTGAAAACAACTTTTCTAGAGGATTACAATCAGAACCAGAGACTCGCTCACCTGGCTTTCAGTTGCCTTAATCAAGGAAACATTTTAAGTTATACAGTTGATCTTCAGTTTCTAAAACTTTTGTAGCTCGAACACCTCCAATATCTTGAACTAATTTTAAAGTCTGATCATGTTTTATTATATTCCTTTGTTGGGCTTTTTTTGACAAAAAACATTCTTCCTAAGGACCTTCGACACCAGTTTTGAAGTTGAGACGTCATTTTGTAAATGGCAGTCAACAAACAATTTTCAACATTGGTTTTGAAGTCGCAACATCAATATCTATTTGGAAATCAAATTTCATTGAAATCGGACAATGTTGAATTTTCCTGCCTTTTTGGGCAGCCATTTTAAAAATGGGGGTCAACCGACAATTTTCAATATCAGTTTTGAAGTTGCGACATCAAGACCTATTTGGAAACCAAATTTCATTGAAATCGGACAATGTTGAATTTTCCCGACTTTTTTGGCAGCCATTTTGAAAATGGGGGTCAACCGACAATTTTCAATATCAGTTTTGAAGTTGCGACATCAAGACCTATTTGGAAACCAAATTTCATTGAAATCGGACAATGTTGAATTTTCCCGCCTTTTTTTGGCGGCCATTTTGGAAATGGCGGTCAACGAACAAATTTTAACACTGGTTTTGAAGTCGCAACATCAATATCTATTTGGAAACCAAATTCCATTGAAATCCGACAATGCTGAATTTTCCCGCCTTTTTTGGGGCAGCCATTTTGAAAATGGCGGTCAAGGAACAATTTTCAACATCAGTTTTGAAGTCGCCACAGCATAGCAAACATTTCATCAGTTTACACTTGACC